>PVHY01005375.1:0-83800 GCA_004024945.1 Uropsilus gracilis | reverse complement strand
GGCAACATAGTGAGACCTAGTCCCAAAAAATAGCTGGGCGTGGTGGCGTGCACCTGTAAAGCTGAGATTGGAGGTTGCTTGAGTCTGGGCAACTTGGAGCCTGCAGTTCCATGGGCAAAAATAGTGAGACCTCGTCTCCAAAAAGGAAAGAAAGAAAGGAAGGAAGGAAGGAAGGAAGGAAGGAAGGAAGGAAGGAAGGAAGGAAGGAAGGAAGGAAGGAAGGAAGGAAGGAAGGAAGGAAGGAAGAAATTAGTCTGCACTGATAGTCTTGCATTGGTTTGGTATTTTGGTTGAGAAGGCTGGGGATGGTGGAAAAAACCCACAAGAGTTTAAATTGTGTTTTTAAGTTTTTCTTTCTAGGTCTGAAAGAGGGAAAGAAAGCAGAGAGAAAACTGGTAGCTAATGTTTGCATATCAATGGTAAAGGTGATCAGTGTAAATGCTAATGAAGAGTGTGTAGCCTGTTTCATAGAGAGAAGCAGGCAGATAGGTATATCCAGTTAAAGTTAAAGGTAATTGCAAAGGAATTGCTAGTAACCTGGCTCCAGAGAGAGAAGCAGGCCTGTATGTGTTAAAGTCTTCTTTGGTCGCCCACTTCCTTATACCCACTTTCAGGAGGAACAAAGGACAGGGACATAGCTTGGCGATTGTGGACTGAGGTAAACCCACACAGTTTCCAGGGAGCAGAAGTGGGGTTCCTTTCTGTTTGGGGTACTTGTGTGGGTGTGGACTCTTTGATGTATTAGACTCGTTGTTTTTCCCCTTACTGTAAATAAACCTGTGTGTTAACCCTTATTGCTGTTTGATCTCTGAGCAACCGGGCTTGTCTGCAGGTAGGAGAATCCACATTGAAAAAAACTCAAAAGGGGATAGTCCCCTACCCTGGCAACAGTACTAGCTCTAACTCTTAAAGTGATACTAATGTTAGAGGTCAAAAACAATTTTAAAAAGGCATAAGAAAAAATGTTCAACATTACTTGTTATCAGGGAAACCCAAATCAAAACCTCCTCAAAAGGGTGAGAATGGTACATATTAAAACAACTAGAAACAACAGATGCTGCCAAGTATGTGGTGAGAAAGGAACCCTCTTACATTGCTGGTGGGAATGCAAACTGGTCCAGTCACTATGGAAAGCTGTGTGATGTTCCTTCCAAACATTAAAAATTGATCAGCTATATGACTGACCGGTGATTTCACTGCTAAGAATAACTCAAAAACACTAATCCAAAAGAAGACCAGCACTCCTGTGTTTACTGAAGCACTACTTAAAATAGTGAAGACAAGGAAACAACCCATATATTCCAAAACAGATGACTGGGTTAAGAAGATGTACTATTCACCTAAACATGGTGGCGCATGCCTGTAGGCAGCAGCCTAGGAAGCTGTGGCTGGGGCCAGGGATCACAGTTTGAGTCCTGCCAGGGCCACATAGCAAGACCTAGTCCCCCTAAAATAGCTGGGCATGGTGGTGCGCCCCTGTAATCCCAGCTACCTGGGAAGCTGAGGCTGGGGATTTTTGAGTCTGTGGTACCCCACAGACTCAAATGTGAGCAATGTGAGCCTGCAGTTCCACAGGCAAAAATAGCGAGACTTAGTTTCAAAAAAGAAAAAAAAATGATGTACTGTTATAGTGCACAAGCTTCCCTGATGTTTTAGATATTCATCCCCAGTAGCAAGGAAGAAACATATACAACTGGGATTACATCAATTAAAAACCTTCACAGCAAAACAAACTAACTAAAAATGAAAAGACACTCTACTGGATGGAAGTAAATATTTGCACACATTTGACAAGGGACTAATATCAAAGATCTACGAAGAAATCATACAACTCAACAAAAGGAAAGTAAATAATCTAATAAAAATATATAGAAAAACAAAACAGACATGTCTCTGAAGAAGCTATAAAGGCAGCACACAATTACATGAAAAATATTCACCACTTATCAGAGAAATGCAAATCAAGACGCAACGGAGATACCACCTCACACTGGTGAGAATGACCCACATTAAAAAAAGCCAGAAACAACAAGTTTTGACAAGACCATGGAATGAAGAGAACCCTGCTCCACTGTTGGTGGGAACCCAGACTGGTTCAGCTCTTATGGAAAGCAGTATGGAGGTGTGTCCCAAAACATTAAAAATAAATCTTTCTATGATCTCATTTTCTAGGATCTACCCCTCCCTGCCAGGAATTTTTTTTTTTTTTTTGTAAACACTAGTTTAAAAGACAACCTGCACTTTCATCTTTATTGCAGTGCTATTTACAATGGTTAAATTGTGGAAAGAACCTAAATACCCTATAACAGATGAGTGGATCAAGAAAATGGGGTGTGTGTGTGTCTGTGTATGTGTGTATAGTGGACACAGAGGGTTCAAAAAAGAAACTCATGCCATTTACAGCAACATGGATGGAGCTGGGAGGGAAAATGCTAATGAAACAAGTCAGAAGGAAAAATATCAATACCAGACAGTATCACTAATAAGTGGGCTATAGATAGAGATAAGCTTAAAAACTAACCCTTGAAATCAGACTACAGAATTGAAGCATCCAGCGTGGGGAGAGGAAGGAGAAGGGGTAAGGAAAAGGGAAGGAAGCACTATGGATTATAAACATGGCCTATGGGTGGTATTGGTGTTGGGTGCACCATGGGGTAAAACCTAATGAGGGTATCCTAATATTACCTCAATTAAAATTAAATTCTTTAGTAATAAAAGAGAAAGGGGTTAGGCAGATTCCCGAGAGCTGGGACAGAAAGAAAGAATCAAATTTAAAATACGCAATATAATACAACACAAGTTAATGGCTGCCACTGTTGTACCAAAGTGTTAAAACTATTAAGATTAAGGGCAAGGAGTAGCCTCTCCATATATCTCTTACCACATATGTCTCCTTTTTCCTTTCTTCCTCTCCAGATTACATATCTGCTTTGCTTCCTTCTTCTTCCCAGTTGACCTTCATTCAGGCTGTTTAGCACATGGCCTGCTGAGAGTTGTAATCCAAGAAATTGAGATCACTTGGACTGGGGATGGGAGTGATGTTTATTCAGAACATAATTTACTGTCTCAGAGTTTGCTCCTCATTGTTTTTTGGAAATCCCTGTTTCTCAAGTTTTGTCCTGTTTAAAAAGTGAATTGTACTTGTGTGTTGTGACCCATCAGCAAGGACTTCATCTTCCACCTTCCACTCTCCTTGGAGAGAAAATTGGGCCTTGGATGAGAAAATGGGGCTAGATGTAAGAACAGGTTTGTGAGGCCCTAGGGTTTGTGTTTGGAAATCCCTAACTCAATTTCTGTCTTTGTGTTGTATTCTCTCTGGTTCTGTTTAGTACCCCAGATCCCTTTGCACAATCTCCTGGGGCCTTTACTAACCTCTCAGCAATTTTCTCCAGAGGTCCTGAACTAAGTTATTGTTGATCATGGTATAGATATGAGGAAAGTCACAAGGGAGACAGTCAAGTAATACACATCTAAGAGACAAGGTTGAAAGTGAGACCTTGAGCAGGTAGCAGAAGTGGCATAATGCAGAAGCCACTGCAGTATAGGGAAAGAATAATTTTGGAAAGTATAAGACAAAAAGAGTAAACTGGTCCAGCCACAATGGAAAGCAGTATGGAGGATCCTCAAACTAATGACAATGGAACTACCATTAGACCCAGTAATTGCTCTTCTGGGAATCTACCCAAAGGAGACCTCAATACTCAATACAAAGGAACACCTATACTTGGATGTTTATTACAGCACTATTTATAATTGCAAAGATGTGGAAACAACCCAAATGTCCCAAAACGGATGAATGGATTAAAAAGATGTTGTATATATACACAATGGAATATTACTCATCAATTAAAAATGACAAACTTGACGAATTTGAGATAACATGTATGTACCTAGAAGAAATCATATTAGCAGAAATAAGTTAGAAGGAAAAAAGACAGAATCCAAATGGTTTCACTAATATAGGGGACATAGAGAAAACAAAAGGCCAGGAGGAAAAGTCAAAGCAAGCTAACAACAAAACTAAAGTACACAACTTGGATGTGTGGGAGTGGTCAGGGAGGGGAAGGGGAAGTGGTGGGTGAATTTCACATATTACAAAGATATGAAATATATATATAAATCATTTTAAAAATACAAAGACAAAGATCTGAGAGGATCACTGGTATTTTTGCTTAGATAAATGAGCAGAAAAAAACACTTGACAAAATACAAGTTCAAGGTAGAGCTGGTGTCTGAGGACATACAGGTACTACAGTCATTCACTTATTCATCCTTCCACCAACACTCATTGAGCATTTATTACATGCCAGGCTCTGATCTAGGTGCTGAGGTAGATTGAATTGCCTCCTTCAGATACCCCAAATGTCTGCCCATGTGGAGTTTATACTTAAAGGAGGAGTTAAAAATAAACAGTAAAAATGGCAAATGAATGAGTTATTTATTGTGTTAAAAGATCATAAACAGTAAAGGGGAAATTGACAATGTAAGGAGTTGGGAATGGTAGGAAGTGAGCTTAGTGGCAACTTTATTTTATTTTATTTTTTAAAATTTTATTTATTTATTTTTTTGAGACTAGGTCTCGCTATTTTTGCCCATGGAACCGCAGGCTCTGATTGCCCGGGGGCCACAGACTCAAGCAATCCCCAGCCTCAGTGTCCCAGGTAGCTGGGATTACAGGCGTGTGCCACCACGCCCAGCTATTTTTTTGGAACTAGGTCTTGGTCACGCTACAGGCTCCGGGCTGGTCTCGAACCGCGATCCCTAGCCCCGGCCACTTCATAGGCTGAAGCTTACAGGCAGAGCCACCGTGCCCGGCCTAGTGGCAATTTTAAATGAGGCAAAAAAGGTGGGCCTCACTGAGAAAGAGATCTCTGAACAAATAATATGGAGGGACAAAGATTCTTGAATAAAGCATCCAAGGGAGAATGTCAGGTAAAATACAGGACACTTAATTAAATAGTAGATTTAACTAAATTTTTTTCAACCTCCTCTTCCCTTTCTCCTCCTCCTCCTCTTCCCCCACCCCGTCCTTGCCCTTCTCCTCCCCCTCCCCACCTTCTCCTCTTCCTCTTTCTCATTGAATAGTTTTCTTATATAAATATGTTCCATGCAATATTTGGGGAAAATTTATATTAAAAATTATTTGTTTACATGAAACGCAAACTTAAATGGGCAGTCTACATTTCTATTTGCTAAAGTCAGCAATTCAATTCCAGGCAGAGAGAACAGCTCATGTAAAGGCCCTTAAAAAGGGAGTGTGTCCAGTAATAGCAGAATTCCAGTGCAGGTAGAGCACAATGAGGCTGCCAAGGTGGGTACAAAGTCACTGGTGGGCTCTGTGAGGCTGTGGCTTTAACCTGGTAATATGGGCAGGAGTCAGGAGTGCTATCCTCATAGTTAGTGGGGTCTTCTGACTGCAGGATGACCCCTTGGTGACCTCTTGAAAAGAGTCTGTATGAACAGAAAGGAAGGTGGTCAGGGACTCCTTAGGAAGAATACTTTAAATTTAAGAATAAAGAATGAAGAGAAACTTGGAGTGTTTGCAATTGTATTGTCTTGTCTGCCTCAAATTAGATTGTAAACACTTTGAGACAGAAAGCAAAATCTTCCCTCCAGGAGTCAACAAACTTTTTCTGTAGAAAACCAAGTAGTAAATATTTTAGGTTTTATAAAGTTGGAGCCAAATTGATGGCATTTGGTATATATTTATATAATAATGGGGTAAACAAATTTCCACAACAGTTTATTGACATTTGAAAAAGAACAGTAATGATTGAGGGTGATATTAAATGAAGCAGGAATACTAATGAAAGAATGAAGTTACTTTGGGGGTGGAATAACATTTTGCTTAATTGGGGTTCAGAGTGTTCATCAAGTGTTTATTTGTTGTTGCTGTTGCTGCTGATCTATGAGATTTTACAAATTCTGACTTTGAAATCCTTTTTTTCAAACAGCTAATTTCTGTCAAATAGTGATATCAATTCATAAAATATGGTTTTAACTGAAAATATTTATGGATGTCATTTATTGAATTCTCTTTATATTTGCTTTTTAACATGCCATATATCACCAATAACCACTCCCCACTGAATATTATATGGAAGTTCCTTAGTTGAATAGGCAAATGAACTTTGATATAAGAAAATTTCCTCTGCATTCTCGTTGAACTCCAAAAACAATCATTAGAACTGTAATTTTAGCTCAAAAGATATGCTCACAGTAAGTTTATATGGGAATTGAGATCACACTCACTTTATATACTTACTTTTTGCATAGTACCAATAAGTATATGAAGCAAACTGACATTACTAGTGATTAATCATGGTCTAGATGACTCTACTATGATATAAGTTTTATATATAAGCTATACTTTGTCTTACAGTTTTAGGTTGAGCTCATTAAGAAGCAGTCTCAAATCTACAGTCAAAGCTAATTTCTAAGTTCATCCAAAGTTTGGTAATAATGAGTGAAGATGGTTCTCATTCAGAGGGAAAAATTCCATTTCACTTCTGAGTTCAAAAAAATCACAAGGAAATGTGCTCACTAATAAACTATTGAACTTCTGTGTACTTGGGATATTCAACTTTTATTTTACAAAACTCATGAAACTTATAAAGGCCATGCCTAAATAAAGTTCACCATTGACACTACTGACCAATTCATATATTTTTTACAAAGTACCTGTTATTGAATGGTAAACAATTCACTTTAAGGACTTTATGTTTTCACAAGCTTGCTCAACAAAGCCATTTTCTACTCCACAATTATATTTACTGTCATCAGTTGTAATGCATACAATTTCCATTCTGGTTGTACTGAATTAGTGTTTTCTCATCCCTTTGAAACTATTCTTGCACCACAGACTCTCGTAATAGCCTAGTTCTTCAGGCACTTCAATATTAGTTTCTCAAACAAACATACCACCGGCAAAACTGGGGGCTTATTAAGGGTCTAGTAAAGTCACTTAAAATCTTTGCTATGCTGTAATTGATTGGGTAGCTCCCAGTGTCCTCAACTCTTCAAAGAACTATGATAAATTAAACACTAGTCACCTTACATTGAATATGTTCATTTCCTTTGGACATGCTTCTTTAGCTATGTGAACCAACACATTTTAATTCACCCTTAGTATTAGTAAATGATATTTTTAGCTTTTTAGCATTTTTTGTGCAAAGAAATTCTACTGGATAAGTCATTTTATTTTAAATTTTCTAATATTTCTAGCTGTTGTCTTCCTCTGAGTTCAGAATATTGTGATGAGTGCCTAGTTTGGTTTTACTGACTGTCTACGGCCATACCACCCTGAACGCGCCCGATCTCGTCTGGTTTTACTGACAAGTCCTTTCTTTAGCAGAGTTGTTACTCTATATAAGCATCTAGACAATAACAAAATAATGCACACTT
This sequence comes from Uropsilus gracilis, assembly GCA_004024945.1. Lineage (NCBI taxonomy): Eukaryota > Metazoa > Chordata > Mammalia > Eulipotyphla > Talpidae > Uropsilus > Uropsilus gracilis. The sequence continues at coordinate 76,396 of PVHY01005375.1, read as the reverse complement.
CAATATGCCTTAAAAAATATTTGGAGTCTACTTGTTTTCTTTCTTTGGAATGATGGACATGTACCATCATGTACCATCATTGTATCATCATAAAAAATAAATATAATGCTATAATAGGGTGATATGCAGTACAGTGGAAAAACTATCAAGTTATGAATATATCAACATAATGTTTAGTGCATCAAAGTGAAGACAGTGTCATAACCAGCCTCTGCAACTACTCTGCCATTGTGAATAAAAGCAGCCACTGGCATACACAGAAAATGAATTCAGCTCAGCAGGATAAGTCAGAAAGTTAAAGACAATACTGGATAATTTCACTTACATTGAAAATGTTGCTTTAGTGTAGCCACCTTCATAAATTATTTTAGATCTTCTGGATAACAAATTATGTTATGACTTCTACATCAGCACTTTTGACCCCACCTTGTGCTATAATGTTATAGCATTATATGTGCTATAATGTTATAGCATTCTATAGCATATAATGTTATAGCTTCTTTCCCTCCACCTCTGAAACCTCTTTTAGCTTCAAACTTTTCTTCTGCAGCCTCCTCACCAGGCTAAAGATCAGACAGGCTTAAAAACTAGCCCTTGAAAGCTGACTACAGAATTGAAGTATCCAGAAGGGATAAGAATAAAGAGGCAAGGAAGTACAATGGACTGTATAGTGATGGAATGTGGGTGATTTGGTAGTGGATCAACTATGGTGGTGATATCTAATGAGGAAGCTGGGGTGGGGGAGGTGGGAATGGTCCTAGTGTTACCTCAATTAAAAAATTAATTAGAAAAACTCAGAGTACAGAAATAAGTCCTCCCATTCATACCCCTCACCCTCTGAAAAAAAGAGCAACTGACAATATATAATAATTATAACTGAATATATCGTTTAAAAAGTTACATAGCTTTTGGGGACCAGCGTTGAGAACAAAATAGTTAAATTTTATTGGGTAAGGCATGAGCTAAAGGTAAAAAAGTGAATGTGACTGAATTTTGTTGGAATGTTACAAAATTGGTCCAAATATGGAAGGGTTTCTCCAAATAACCAGATCTTCCATAGTGATGGGCCCCCTCCCTTAAAGACAACCTGTCAGTCCCCTATTTGCCACCCTGCACCCAAATTCTGCATTTGTGTGCGTGTGTGTGTGTGTGTGTGTGTGTGTTTTAGAGACTAGGGCTCACTATGTTGCCCAGGGTAGTTTCGAACTCAAGTGACTCCTAGCCTCAGCCTCCAAAGCAGCTGGGATTATAGGCATGCACCATCTGGCTTCCCAGTTCTGCATTTGTAATCTCACTTTCTCACTCAGGAAATGAAGAAATTACTATCTGTGTCATAGGAATGTGCAGTGGGCTAAAGTAAGCGGTGTGATCGGGTCTACATGAAATACTCAAGGGTTTTAAAACTACTAGAGCAAAACAAGGATTTTAAGTCAGATGAGCTTGGGCTCAAATCTCAACAAAGTTTTTATTATTCCCATGCCAGTTTTTCCATTTCTTAGACTTCAGTTTCTTCACTGAAAAGTGGGTATAAGTATGGTAATATAGTTTTTCTTTTATTCATACAAATAACTCTTTTGTGTGTACTGCATCAGGCATTGTGCTCAAAGATACAAATGCAGAGGCCTGATGGGAGCACAGCTATCCTTGGGGGCAGCCACAAAGCCGAAGCCGACCACAGACCTGGCCCTGCCACTGCTCTCTGGGCTCAGTGGCCCCACCCACACTGGGGATTCTGAGAAGAAGGCCTGAATGTGGTTTCAACATCAACATCATTTCTTTTCCCGTTTTATTGAAAAACAGTTGTATAATGATGTAAGAAAAAATGCATAAAATCATTAATAAAAAGTAAAACTGTTGTCATACAGCTTGGTCTGAGTTTAAAGCATACAGCATGACAATTTGATTTATGTATTTACAAAATGATGACACTATAGTTTAGGTCAACATCTGTTCAAACACTTCTTTGTAGTCACCCTCAGAGAGTTTCTTCACACCTAATCTGAGGCAGGACAAGTCCTCAGTGAGTGTTTGATATGCTGAGGACACAGGAGGGGTGATCTCCAACCCTGAGATGAAGTGTCCCAATTCCCCCCCCACCCCCACTTTTTGTCAGCTCACAATGAGCCTGGCATTCCACTGGGGGGTCTGATGAGTGGCTCCTTCCAGTCTTATCTATTTACAATTGATAATAGGAAAGAGCATCTTCCCCACAGCAGGGACCCCAGCCCACTACTCAACCCCAGGCAAGCACTTGAAGGGGATGGGGGTGGATGGGTGGCCCCTAAATGCAAACCCTGGGTCTCTATGCAACTCTTTATAAGACTTTTAAGTAAAAGAGAGCAAGTAACAGGATGCTGAAAAAAAATAGGTTATCAGCAACTTTGTCACTCTAGATCATCAGCCCTTTCCCCTTCCCCTGAGCTGCCTTTAGATCTTAAGCAAAACAACTAGAAAATGACAATACATTGATATTTTCTTGTTTCTCATTTCTGTTTTGCTGGCAAAAACAGTTTTTTTTCTAGTTTCCATTTATAAAGTGAGTATTTTCAAGACCTTATTTACATAGGAAATATCACAGTGCCTGAAATTTATCTTTAAAAACTCTTAAGAAAAAAGTGCTGGTGGGAATGACTGGGGTAAGATTGGCAAATTTAATTGCTGAGCCCATTTTATTGGCTCGTTTATTGGATCATTGTCTTAGCTTTTGTGGATATTGGAAAATGACCACAATACAAATTTTGATAAAATTAACTGTGAGGGGACATTAGATTTTTAGATACTACTTTTAAAGCTTCAATGTTACTAGAAATTTACAATATCATCTTGTAAACTGGACAGTTTTAAAACTCTTATGCAAATACTTCAGCTAATACACGATTTTACTATACAACCTGTTTCACTCATACAGAAGCATCTGTTGAAGTCACAAAGGCACTTTTATATATAACTACATTCTGCAATTAACATTCAATAACCAGTGTGCAAGTGTGTTTCTCAGGATTCCAGTTACAGATGTCAGTCTCTGAAAGGATGAGGCCATGCCCCAAGAATCTTGCTCACCCAGGTCTATGGTCCTCACCTGCTCAGGCTCTCAGAACCAGCCTCATGAAGCCTCAGCTGCTGTCTCACCAGTTACCTGTTGGTTCATTTAACTATTTAATAAACCTTACATTTAGAGGTTTAAGAAGTTAAATCAGCATCAAGGACCATATCATTTGTGGAGGAAGCATGCTATTTTGAGAAAGCATTTTTCGCATTAAAATCACAGAACAACTGACACCACAGTTGCACATTGGTCTCTTTCATATTGATAAAAGGGCCATTTTGGCAATTAGAAAAATGGAGACATAGAAAGTTCCCTAAACCTCCAAACCACTCCCTTATTGGATTCCTCTTCAAACAGTGGCAGGTGTAGTTTCCACTCTGATCTCAGGGCAAGCCCATCCTACAGCTTCATCTCATAAGAGCTGTCGTTCCTTTTCCCAGACATCTCGACAACTGGAATGCTAAGCCCAGATGCCCATCTCCAAGGATGCTGAGTTAAATGATAATGTATGTGGCACATTCACAGCTGTCTGATGAAACACTGTGTTCTCAGAAAGCAGATTGTAATGTCTCCCTTTATATTCTTACAACTCACTCTAACCATTTGGGACCCAAGGTGCTGGATATGATCTCACAGGTACTTCTTCTCCAGTGGGATCCCTGACAATCTCCCTGTTCAAGGAGTATGCAATATAAAATCCCCATTTTCCTATGAAAAATTCTTGTTCATGATGGGATTTAATCTTTTGTCTTTTGTTGTTCTGTTTACAGTGATGGAAAGCCTTGTTGCCAATGTTTAGCATCAGGCACTGACCACTCCCACTGCTATCAGCACAGTAAACACTGCTGGGAGGAGAGTCAGTGTGTCTCCATCATAGAGTCAGTCTGGTGTCATTGAAGGGACAGTCCTCAAGGCTCCACACAGACCCTGCCAGTCACAGCAGACCACTGCCTATCTGGTTTCCCAGGAGAACCAGATGTCTGGGCCAAGGCGGAGGATAGGAGGATCAGTGTGTTGCATTGCTCCATCTCGTGTTCTGGTGAAGTTTCTCTTGGTACTGGAGTAGATTCCTTCAAATACAAAAATCATTCAGATTCAACTTCTTTGGAATTTGATCTTCAACATATCCATGAGAGAAGACTCACATCAGATGGTCAGTGGGAAAATGATCCACAGCTGCCCTGTTAGGTAAGGACAGAGATCTTAGAGCCAAGAGGGGTGTTTAAAAGCCTCCAGAATAAACTGCAATAAATGTATGATTGCTATTTTTCACAAGATGTGTGCCCTTTCTGGGTCTCAAACTTGTTTAAAGGATGACTAATTAATCAAAATGTACATGTTGCAAAATGATTGCACAATATTTACTGTACATTATTTTAGATCCCTACAAATTTATATACTCTGACTGTATGAAAATTTATGTGATGATTTATACTTTTGTGGACTTTTGCCTGTTTTTAAAATTTTTAAAATCTATATCATTTTTTCCTTTAAATATTCTAGGCTGCTGGTTGTGATCAGTTTGGCCTTACAGATCATCCAGTTGGGAAATAGTAAGAAACACTTTTAGTTTTTCAGTTTTTATTGCACGTTTTTTTTCCTTTGTCATCAGTCTCACATTTTCACTGTTTCTGAAAGGCTCTCAAAGAGAAAAACATAAAGATAGCACAGAAGAAATACACAATGCTACAGATCAGAAGCTCCAGCAGAAAACACTCAACTGGACTTCCAAAGATTTGGGGAAGGGGAATAGGAATGTCGAAAGCTGGAAGAGGCAGAATTCAAGTCCCCACTGGCAGACGTTCCAAGAGCGTAAGTGGCCAAGTAGCCACAGAGCGTTTGTGCTCTTCTCTGATCAGCCTATTTTAAGGACCTGAAAAAATAAACCCAGACTATTTTAAGAACAAAACGAGAAACCCAGTAAAGAATATTTTATCTTCAAATAATGATACACTAGTGTTTAAAAAAATCTTTTACTCTGAAAAAGTTTTGTTTTATTCTGGAAAAGTAATTACTATTTCATCGGTAAACGTTACATCTGCTTTTTAAAAATGCTTATTGTAGGTTAGTTTGTGCATTTACTTTTAATTAAGGGTATTTTTCTGCGGGTCCAGAGAATTGTGATTTGAATGTATTAAAATATCCCAAGTCAAGATAGGTAATGGCAGACCTTTGTTTGACTTTTTGCAGACTCTCAGGCTCCAGGCCTCACGTCCTCGTCCTCGGGGATCCCTCTGGAGGCAAGAGGGGTGGGGGAAGAGGGTGAAGGACTTTTTTTTTTTAAAGCATCTTAGCACCCGTGGGTGGTCCCCGCCCTGGAGGCCTGTCTTTAATCACTGTCGCTTGAAGTCACAGCTTGGCTTTAACATGTGAAAGGAGTGCAGAGATAAAACCCTCTTTTGCAGGAGACAGGGTTTCTTGTTTGGTTGGCGGGCCCTTCCTGAACTGCCCACAGCCAGAGTTATTTTTAATCCTTAAATTAACAAGCAGGATTTACCTGAACAAACACACTCAGCATGGACCTAATTTTATGGCTTCTTGGGGCGATCTCGTGACCCTCCAAGGCCGACGAAAATCCGAGGGCCAGGCAAGCGCTGACCGGAACCTGACGCCCCTTCCCTCTCTCCCAGGTGCCGTCCCAACGAGGCGCTGCTGCAGTAACGGCGGCACGTGCGTGCTGGGCAGCTTTTGCGTGTGCCCCGCCCCCTTCACTGGCCGCTATTGCGAGCACGACCAGAGGCGCAGGTGGGCTGCGGACGCGGAGCTGCCAAGCATGCGTGGGGGCGCGAGAGCGAGCGCCAGGACCGAGTGGAAATGATCTGGGACGGCGCGTGGCTGGCAGAGCGCGCGGCGGAGCCGGGGGGCGCGGGAGTGATTGAGGAACAAGGTTGGGGTGGTGGGGACTGGAGGTGGGGTATGAGGGAAGCCAAAGGGGGTGCGGACGGCTCGGAGACCCGTGCCAGGGGTCAGAGGCGACTGGCGGCCGAACTCATGGCGGGTGTTGGTTTCCCCCACTCCCAGCCAGTGTGGCGCCCTCGTGCACGGAGCCTGGACGCTTCGAGACTGCCGCCTGTGCCGCTGTGTCTTCGCTGTTCTGCATTGTCTGCCCCACCAGCCACCTGGCCACTGTGGTAAGGGCACCCGCGGGCAGTCACTCCCTCAGGCCTCCTCCCAGCCATAGAGATCCGCCTGTGTCTCCCAACACAGAGATGAGCGCTATTATAATGTGGTTGATATTAGCATTTAAAATTTTATGTTTTTCTTTCCCAAATCTGAATTCTTGGGTTTAAACATGACTTTCAAATAGTATCTGTAAGTGGCTTTTATAATCAGAATTTTTGTACAGTACATAATGTAGGGAGCAGAGCTGAACTGGGCAGGCAAATGATGCATTAACTATTCAGAAGTTTCCCTCCACTGCCAACACCACCTCTTCAGCTCTGCAACTAGAGGGTACTGAAAGAACAAGTCTCTGTGAGGTGGGCAGCCAGATAACTCCCTTTGGGGTCAGGACTCTCACTGGACCCCCAGGCAGACTGTCAGTGCTCCCCGGAAAGGAAGATGCCTCCTAACACAGGCCTAAGGCATGTTCAGAGGTAGCAGGGCCTGAAAGCACAGGGGTGGACACTCACTTGTGAAGGTTCTGAGCCATCACCATCTCAATATAAATGTTCCCCTTGTAAAGCTCAGGAAATCAAAGTCAGCAAACGTGTCACTGCTGCTGAATCGTCATCTGGGGGCATTGTCTGTGGGCACATCAAACAGCACATCAGCCCCAAACTTGAGTCCAGTCCTCTCAAGCACTGGCTCTGGCTGGCAGTCTTCCAGCTCATGGTCACTTCCATGCATGGCTGTGCAGCTGTATGGTGGCAAGCTCAATGACATCAAAGCTCCACGGCCCACTTCCTGCTCCTCCCTACCCTATCTCAGCCAACCCCCGGCAAATCCTAGACAAAGGACACATTTAATGGGGGCACAGCATTTCAACTCCAATTCTCAGCCCCTTGTCCACAGCCAGCACTGCAGTGGTATAGAGCCCTTCAAATCACCTTCTCACCCCTATCCTCTTGGTAGGGTCAGTAGTGGAGCATGTCCTGCTCTTCTCTCCTGCCTCTCTGCAAGGATTAGGATTAGCTGCCTCCTCCACTGGCTCTACAGTGTCAGGGGAAGAAGGTGTGTGACTAACACGATAGAACATACAACCTGCCCTGTCTCCCTCAGACTCACCACATTGCCCAAAGTCCTTCCCCTATTGGATTCTCCACTTACTGGAGCTATGCCTTTGGCTCACTGCTGTTTCCTTGTATCCCAGAGAAAGAACACAAAATTCGGGAACAGGCATAAGACTTGCTGGTGGTGCCTGGTGGTCCTGCAGGTGACCTCATTATGCACCTGCTGTAGTGCTCCCAGGAGGAGTCTGGGGAAGGGGCAGCCGTGGTCATCCCTGCTTTCCTGTTCAAAGTCACCTGTACAAAAGCAGTAGACAGAGATTAGGCTCCGGGCTATGTAATTACAATTTCACACACTGGAAGCCACCCAAGGTTGGGCCTTGCTGTTCATCAGCAACAGTAACACAATAACAGTGGATTTGAAAATGTGACATCTCACCAAGTTGGAAAAAATTGTGCAGTCATATTTGAGAGTAATTTGTCAGGTGCAGAAAGAACAGTGACCCCTTTGTACCCTTTGCCTGATTCATCTTCAGGGCAAATGACAGTGGGGGTGGTTGTACTGCAGGTAGTATGGTGACAGGAGGGGGGACAGTGAGGATGTAACTGACAGTGGTTATGGGGGATGATGGTGATGATAGCTATGCTGATGAAACTTGTGGTCATGGATGAAAATAATCATGATAATCTTTTTTAGTTCTCAGGGCATTTTAGTCATGATACAATTTTCATGTGAGACTATGAAATAGTAACTATCTTTTATAATTGAGTAAACTGAAGCTTAGACTAGCTTTTTTTTTTTTTCTTAAGAGGTACCCAGGAGAGGTTGTTGTTAATTTGGAAACAATGTGATATTTTGTAACAGCAAATTTAAACAGCATTTAAATTATTTTAAAGTAATAAACATAGGATACAACTATAAATATTGATATGACAACTAACAAATTAATATTAATCTGTAAATGACTATCATTGCAGTGTGCATAAGGACATCCCTGCACTATGTCAAACACTTGACATGTAACCCCTTCAGGTACACACCATAATGATTAAAAAAAAAAAGTATATATTGTAAAATAATCATCACAGTAAATCTCATCAGCAGCCACTATCACACTTAGTTACAAATTACAATACAGGTGCACAGTGAACAGGAGTCTTTGGAGATAAATAGATCTTGTAAAGGTCAGATTGATGTCAGATCAAGCCAACCTCATATTTCAAGCTCAATTAAAAAAAATACATATCTGTACAAACCATCAACCAGGCAGCCAGCAGCAGAGCTTAGGTGGGCAGAGGGCCCTGTGGGGAGCATGCTGTGGGGAGAGCAGACTCTGTAGGCCCTTCTGCTCTTCCCTCCTGACATGCACCTTTTGGTGAATGGACCTTCCTGGGTGTCATGAAGAAGAGGAACCCCTGGCTCCCAGGAGTATACCATAGAGTATACCCCAGAGTATCTCAAACTGGAGAGCATTGGCCTTCACATTGAAACTTGATGATGTTCACCTCATTGGGGCAGGTTCCAAACTTTCTAGATCCTTTATTCCATCAGTAAGAATATTTGAGCTTGCCTCCACTCGGTGATGTGACACATGGTTGTACTGTGCAGGTACAAACTTGACTTCACTTACCTTTCTTTTCACATATACACAATGTTAGCATACATGATACAAATCTCTATGATATCTAAGTCTAAAAAGTGCCTTTGAAAAGTCTCAGGTCATAGTAAATCATCAATCAATAGCAATTTCCTTTTTGGTAAGACATATATCAAGCCATTGTGATTTCACAGATTCTGGTAAGAACAGTAAATATTAATAAAAGCTATGTAAAATTTTTCCTACACATGTGGACTTTTCAATATTTTCTATTTTAGCTCAATGTCCCCTGGGAAGGATCCACGTGGAACTCATGGCGTGTTTAGGACCGCCTGCTTGAGGGAGGGACTGACTCCGTTACCCACATTCACTAAATTGGCCAAACAATAGCCTTCGAATTTATATACAAAAATTACTAACCATGGGCCTGACCTCTTCCACATGTGGGGGTAGGTTCCTTCCACCAGCTGAAAATCAACACCGAGCTCAACAACAGCCAACTTCATTCTCACCTGAATACCTGCTTCTCACAGTATGAATCACCTGTCTCAGGATCAGCTTTTCTTGAGTCTCCTTTAGGTCTAGATATTAGGGTTTCTGCTTTGTGAAGTTTTTCTTTCCCCTCCCAAGGTGAGATGGTACAAGGTAGCTGTGCTTAGGACTGGATCAGTTCCTACCTCCATCCCTCCTGGTACCCCTTCTTTACCCCCAAGCCCACTTGTGAACAGGTGTAGCATGAGGTCCAGCTTGCCTCCAGCTAAAGCTGGTTTTCATCTTGTTAATTTGTGTTATCTCATGCACAGCACAGGTCCTCCCACTTAGAGAGGGCACCTGCTGGAAGTACACTCCAGGACAGACAGGTTAGGCAGCCCCCGAAAGAGATTTCTAGTAGTGTGACCCTTTGTTGTCTGCACATTCCCCTACCCAGCCAACCACATATCTGGCCTGATTTGTTTGTGAGAATGAGGTCAGCACCCCTCCTAATAGTCAGATCTGCCGGGCTTGTCAGCCTCACATGGAAATCATACACCACCAAGGCTGTTAGGGGAGCCTTGTTAAGGGAGGGGGATCCTGTGGGCTGTGGCACCCCAGCCCTGCAGGGCAATCATATTGCTCACTCTGGTGACTTCCTCTGTGGATATTAGCCATCACTTTAGGAGTGGGTGACCTCCTTTTTGATGAGCTGCCCCTGTCTCACTTGGGGGCAAGTGACACCTTCTGTGGAGCAGATGAATTTTATTTGGTTGTATTTTAGGCCAGATTCATGCACTCCTGGTTGATGTGGTCTGAAGGTCTCCGGAAACTCGCCTTAATCAGCTCATGTTGAAAGATGGTCTGGAGGCTCTTTACTAGCTTAAAAGTAATAAATTCCCCTTCAGTTTCCCAAGTTTTACAAAAATGCATTTCTGGCTGTAAGCAGGGACTATGAGCAGAAGGTGAGCACTATTCAATGGCTGCACCTTTCAACCCTCAGCCTGCATACCAGGTGTAGTCTATGGAGAAGGTGATGGTGGAGAAGGCCCCCTGTCAGAACAGGTGCAAACATCTCTGTCACTACTTCTGTACTGATGGAGACCAGGATGCAGTGGCCTTGAATAAAAAATAAGCTTGGGCCAGATACCTGCTGGTATCTGGAGGGTCAGTGAACTTGGATCATATCTGAAACCTGAGGCATGCATTCCTGCCTGAAAGCAAACAGCCACTTCTGGCTGTGACCTTCCTCTTGCTCCTCCTCATCCCTTTTACTCTTAAAGCAAGCCAAGACAGTGTGTCTTATTCACTGGCTCTTGGGATTTCTTTTCAGACCTGAAAGACTTCCTTGCCTCACACTCTCCGGAGCCAAGTGCACAGCACCTGCTGAAGGGCCTCCTCTTTCCCTGCCTCCTGCTGCATTGTGTGCTCAGGGACACAGGACTGCTCACCACACTCTGAGCTCCTGCACACCACCCCTCCAAGGTTGTGAGCCAGGCAGCGCTCTGTAGGAGAACTGGAACTCTGCATCTTCTCTCTGTTGCGAGTGATGGATTTGACTGTTCCCTATAAACTGAAGCACTAGTTGAACATTTTTATTGTCTAATAAACATTCTCATGAAAAGAACCTTTGTCCCCCAAACCTTATTTCAAGGCATATTACTGAGATCCATGTGAGTGAGCACAAGAGGCTGAGGCCTGTTCAACCCTAAATCGAACCCAGTGATTTCAGAGTCTACTGATATGGTGCCCCTGGAAAACTACGCCTGTTTGAGCACCCTTTGCCCCTTTGACACAGATGCACAGACAAGAGGCAACATTTCATGTCATTGAATCTCTAAGTCTTTGGCAGGGGTGGTGAGGCAGGGACAACATACTAGTGTGTCCCGGTGTCACTGTGTAAAAGGAAGACCAATGGTAGTTGCCTAAAAATCAAAAAACAATGACAAAAAGTCAGTGTTCTGTAGAGAAAGGGGTGGGGGAGATGCTGGAGACTTGAAGGAGGCAGGCAAGGCTGGAGACAGACAGCCTGGTACCCCAACTCTCTTTTTCCAGCCTGCTCTAATTGCTCCTGGTGAAAGCAGAACCCAGTAAAGGCAAGGCAGGGAGAGAATTCAAACACAGAGGCTATAGCCCTAGCCTAACCCTTCTCTTACAGGATCCAAATTACCTCCTGATAGTCTGCAAGAACAGCTGCCAACTCTGAATCCCAGTGTGGAAACAAACGTGTATAAAGAACTTGGGAAAAATAAAAGGGGATAAAATCCCCACAGTCTTGTCAATCACATGGCCCTTAGTGCTTGTGAGTCAGGCATTTCAGGATGGGTATATGAGGCAGATCAGTCCTTTTAGGCGGAGAAGTGAAAACAAGAATTATTACAAATTGCTCAAACAGTTGAACAAAATATGGGCGAGAAAAGGACCCTGAAATAAAATGTATGGACTGAATTAATAAATGAATTGATTAAATACTAATATTTTATAACCTTTATAGAATTTCATTTAAAATATTCAAAGCAGAATTCAGTGGAAAGGCCCTTGCAGGTAGTAACATAAAGCTGATGTATGGAGTGCTCTCATGGGCAAACAAGTGTCTTTCCATCAACACGGGAATCCCTGCCCTGGAAAATTCTCCTGGTCCTTAGTTCTGATTATGATCCTCCACATAGAAAGATGCATAAAGTTCTCAGTGGGCACAAGAAGTGGGATGTCTGCCAAATTAAATGCTCTCTACATATCATGTGTGCACGCACACACACCACCTTTGAGCTACCTATAAGCCAGTTCACTGATATAGCCCTCTCAGTGGAGAATGGGAGAAAAGTGAAATGTCCCTCATGACCCAAAAGTCATGGAGGCTAGGTGGTCAGGTATGCTTGAGACAACAATGTTGGGAAGAGGAAGTTCAGCATGAATGATATGCACCACCCAGAATGTCCAACATGAGAGCATACTCTTTAAATAGATGGCATGTCCCTCTAATTTCTCAGCTTTTTCAATCCACTTGAATTCATAAACCTTGTCAAACAATTATTTTTAAAATCTAATTTTAGTGTATATATATATATATATACATACATACATACATTTTGAAAATTTATTGACATTTTCAACCATTGGCTATGAATATACAAAGTCAATGTAATGTCAAATTAATGTTAATGAGAAGGTAAAATTCAGTAAAGGGTTAATTTGCTGAAAAAATTATTTAGGTTTTGGGACATAACATTTGCCATATTGGGCAATTGTGACTTTTGACAGAAAAGTTGCTTTGCTTTAGTTTTACATGTGTTCTAGGCAGTTTAATTACTATTAGTTTATTCTAAGCAGAATATTACTGCAGTTTATTATGGAAAAAACCTGTGATAAACTACAAATTTATCTTACGATGCTAATGAATTTATTACAAAATTCCTGTTTATATTTCTGTGCCAGTTTGAAGTGTGCTAAGAACCACAACAGACAAAAAGCTACATTCTTTTATTTGCAATAGCTGAGCTTAGAAGACTGTTCCACATTTGAGAGTCTGCAGTGTGGTAAAAAGGAAAACCAAGGCCTGATCAGTATTTTATGAATATCTAGGAGATAAATACTAATTTATATTTTAAATAAAAATTCAGAACCAAGATTATGGATTCTGTTGATAAAATGCTTTTTAATTACAAGTAAGAAAACCAAAGGAATAATCTTATCTTTCTATCATCTATTTATCTTTCTATCTATCCATCCATCCATCTACCTAACAAACTGAGAAGCCATTAGCTACCTAACTCTGAAAAGAGCATAAAGTCTTATCTAAGAGTGATGAAAAGCATACATCACCAGGTTTTATTGTAGTGCATTGAAAATTTAGAGGTAAAAGGTATTTTCCTTATAAATGGATACCCTGGTATCCAGAAAGATCATTAAAGGCTACCCTTTAATGAAACTTATCAAGAAGCAAATGATGCTGTGTTGGGGGTTGGGACTTAGACACAAATACTGACTATCTTATCTGTTTCCTGCTGTTGAGAGCAGATGGAGACAGTCTCCTGGTCCCGTATCTCAGCTGCCCCACTCCAGGGTTGAGCCTTCTCACGCCCTTGCTTTTACTCACACTGACAAAGAGTGAAGGCATCTTCCTTTGAAGAAAGCAGTTACAGATTCTTTCCATTTTAGGTTGTTTTTGGGAGCCACTCTTTCCTGGCCAGCTATCCTGCATCTCCCAGGAAGTTGGGTTTGTCCCCACAAGTCCACGTATGCTCTCACTGAGGGACCCATTGGACCCAAGAGCAGGGATGAGGATGTATACCAGTCATTTGATTTCTGTACACTGACCACCCAACCCTGTCAGCCTGTTCTAGCCTTTGAGTTTCCCTTAGCACAGAGTAAGTGTCTGTCCCCTTCCATCTTCCAGAGATACCACAGATTCCCCTGTCCAGCCTGGAAGCACTGACTTTTCTTTGCTGGCAAAAATCAAGCCTCTGAAAGCATTTCCATTTTCTGCTGTCTGCAAAAGTCACTGGTCTGTGTAACTTTTTATTACATGGACTGTATAATCCTGTAAGTGATCTTATCACTGAATTCGGCTTTGAATATTTAAATGTAAATTTGATAAACTGTTTATGTGCTTTCTTTTCTCATTTCACCTGTACTGTCTGCTCTTGAAAAAGGAAAATAAGGGACTATGTTTCCTTCTATTAGAACTGCCTGGTATCCCCTGATCTGACCTATGGGACCCCATCTCAGCCCTAAGAGAATTTATGGCCAGGAACATGGTGGGATCCCCAATAGCTGAACTCGAGTCTGTGTGTAGGAATGTCTCAGCATGTCTCTGTATTTATCCATTGATACACAGTCAAGTGTTTAACATCTAGCCCTTCAAAAATAAAAAACAAAAAATGCAGTATATAAAATATATTAGTTCATTTTAAGTTTATATAGTTCATTATGTAAAAGTACAGATAGCACAGAATTTATAAATAATAAAATATATAATGCTCAGTGTTATTCTCTGTAGGCTTTTATTGACTTTTACCAAATTTTACATCTGTGCATAGCCTATAGTTGTGATTTAATCATAGTTGGAATGGGTGCTGCATCCTTATTCACCAACTCTTTCTCAACTAATAGAGCCATTAAATGTGATAGGTGACCTTCTGTGAAACTATTTTCTAATCCTCATACAAATTATGTTATTAACCAATTTCTTTTTGAAGTTTAACACTATATATTTTAGATATTTTCTTGTTTGTTGACATGAGTGACTACATTGTGTTTTAAAACATACCTTGGATTTGTTTTAAGCTGGCATAGTAAGACACATTATTCCAGAAATGACTGTCATGAAGGAGATAGTTTATACTCACAGACCCCAGGAAACAGGAGGTGTAGAATATACCACAGAGGGCCACTTGGGGAAGCACCGGCATCAATAAGGACAGAGAACAGAGGACAATATAGACAAAAGCCTTCATGGTAGTTTCCATGGAAAGGAATGAGGTGAGCAGGCTTGAGATGGGCTATCTGAGTACTTTCGTGACTTTGGGGCAGAGGAGCCATCCCTGGTTGCTTAGTATGTTTTCCCCTCAATCACTATTTCCCAGCTGACCCTGATGCTTCCCTGTGTGACCCTGCATGGTGCAGTATGCTCCTACTCTTGAGATCTGCGAGCACAACAAACTGTGTTTTTAGTGGCCTTGCCATACCGAAATTGAATTATAATGAGACTTATATTTTAAAATAAAGACAAGCTCTGCTCATCCTATTGAAACTAACTTACCCCATAAGAAACTGCATGAGCTTTAGCTCTGGGTCTTCATTGCTGAAGCATAAGCTGCCTTGAGAACCTGTGTACAGTGTTGACTGAGCCTCTAGGAGGCCCAGTCCTGCCAGATGTCACCAGGTCTGGACTGGGATCATGAATAAGGAGCCTCCGGTCAGATTCAAGTGTGGTCTTGAGGGATGCACTGGTATGGATGCACAGCTGGAGTTTATATATGCTGCAGACACCTCCATAAACATGGGGAAATTCCCATCCCCACTCAAGAAAACATCCACTGGAGTCTAGATAGACAAAATAATATTCAGAATCCTGTTTCAGGTCAATAATAACATTATCTAATAGTAGGTCTCACTTCTGAGTGGGGTTTCACATCTCCCTCATGGCATTTGATTGATCAGAATAAAAGGAAAGTTCCATCACTGTCTTTACTGACTCATTAGAAAGCATAGACCTAAGTGGATGGGAAATCAGCCTGAAAATGGAGGTGCTCACTGCAGTTTGGGTGCAAATTCTAAACTTGGGTGCAAGTTCCAAAGCCTGCACACCTTCTTTAGAGACCCTCCATTATTTTATTTTTAACTAGTTAGTCTTTATTATGGCAACTTACATTTAGTTATAAAGCTATTGTTTTCTCTTTCTAGTTCTTTAGAGCCCTAGTTGTATGTATTCAGAATCAATTTTAACTGAGCTGACAACTTTTTTGACAAATGATTTTTGCTAATGTCAGGCACAGACATCAGGCTGTCATAGGACTTAAATACTTGTCCATGCTACAATGTATTATTTTTGAAATAACCTCAAAAAAAAAAAGTAAGAACTCTTTGCATTTTCTTAAGTTACATTTTTCTTAATAATGTCAGTCCAGCCTTTCAGATGGCTCAGGCCCTTGGAGAAAAGCTCCAGCACACCTCCGTTGCAGCCTAGGCCACTGGTGGGGATGGGGGTTAGAGTGAGTCCTATGCCATCAGGAACTCAGGGTCTCAGGGTCTTGGGTCCAGGGGTCTCAGGGTGGGGGAGCTGGCCTCTGCCTCCATGTGGGCAGGGAGTGGAGGCCAGGCACCTTTGCCAGGGTAGGGGTTTGGGGAAGGAAGGATCCCCCTTTGGTTTACTCCAACCACAATCAAATCTGTACTAAGAATGAAAAAACCAGCCTCTCCATCTGCAGATAAAATGGAGATTAAAGGAATAATGGCCCTGGATATACTCACCACCTGGGTAGGACAAACAGCATGTTGGGAACCACTGAGACAAGAAGGTAAGACTAGTGATTGAGGTGACCTGTCACAGATTTCTACTTCCATTCTCTCTGGGGAACCAAACCACTGGTCCAGTTTCATGAATGACGCTCCCTTCTTAACCAATCAATGGGGTAGGAAAACCACAGAGTTGTGGTTGTGGCCCCATGGCAGAACATGAGAGAGGAGAGGAGCTGAAGTCTCCTTCACCTGGGGAAGTCTGTCCTCCACTGCTAGTGGCTGGGAATTGGACTCCCAAACCAAGATATCAGAAGTATATGGCAAACAAACAGCACCACATGACAGACACCAGAAAAGGATGCTGGAGAAGTGCACCATGTATTTGCCTTACAGCAAGTTCCTGACCTGCTCAGTCTGACTCTCCACCTCAGTTACTCCTGGAGATCCAAGCAGCCTCATTTGTTGCTGTCCATGAGTCCAAGTCCATATCCAGGATAAAAGGACATTGTTCCAGAAAAGGAAAAGACCAATAGTCAAACATGGATCAATGACTTGCAATAAGAGAAGTTAGAGTGACCAGAGGGGGGAAGGGGGAATAAGGATTAGGGTGAGGGATAAGTGGTATAGTATGGAAGGGAGGGCCAAACCTAAGAGTAATGACAACCATACAAATGTGACCAATCTTTGTATGAAAATTGCAATATAAAATTTAAAAATTAAAAATCAGTATACATAAAAATGTATCAACTGTATTATACCATAAATCCTATCACTGAGCTTCTTAAAATTATATACATAAGCAATGATCAAAAAAGACAGACTCACACCACTCACAGCAACATGGATGGACCTAGAAGGGATTATGCTAAATGAAAAAGTCAAAAGGAGAAAGACAGATACCAGACATTGCCACTTGTAAGTGGAAAACAGAGAAATCAAATGAAGGGGCAGATAAAAGCAAACTTGATACTAACCCTTGAAGCTTATATAAATGCTTATATAAATGATGAGTTCAGGAGGGGTAGAAAGTATAAGAACAAAGTATGGGGACACAATGGAATATGGTGGTAAACTGTGAGTGCTTTGGTGGAGGGTACACTATGGGAATGGCACTATGGGAATAAAAAGTGGAGGATCCTCTACTCCCAAGATACTGATATGGGTACTATGGTGAAATTGGGGGGGGGGGCATGGCTCCCAGGATGGTAATGCTGCATTAGGATAGCAGACATTGTGCCCTGGTGGGTGGAGACTTGGAGAAGAGAAGCCAAGCCTTCTCGAAAGAGGAACACAAAGAGAGGATTTAAGAAAGAGAGAAAGCTGGTGAAAGGAGAGCAGAGTAGCAGCAGGGAGGCTGGAGGCCTTGGAGTTGCCACTGCCATGTGGGGCAGCAGGGTAGGGAAGGAAGCCAAGTTGTGGGTTTCCATGCCCAGCTAGGGCCGGTGAGGAACTCAGGGAAGCATATTGAATAAATGTGTGATCTGTGTAAACTGACTTGGAAATGTGGTACTTGAAAACTTGCTTTAACTTTGAAACTGAATCTTGGGAATTGTCTGGAGACCTGACAAGAATTTGAAGTGCTACTGTTTCATTGTGAGACATCAGAAGTGGTTGCTGCTGCTGTTCTGAGTGAGTCTTGCTGGTTTTTTGTGACCTGATTTCAATACAACTATATGTACTGCAGCCATCTCACTCCAGGTAGGTTCTTTATCAGTTCTAGCAGCTAAAGAAGAATGTCCTTGGCAGGTTTTACATGCTTTAATGTTCTCAGGGAGCTAGGCATGCATGAATACTATGCAGAGAAGCTGTGCCAACTATATGGCAAACAGGCAGGTTAGGCAGCAGGAGCAAGGGGGCTGGGAAGCAGATGAGGCCCCAAGCCCCTCAGGAATGTTCATGCTCTTTCTCAGCTCTCTTGCATTCTCTTGGCTTTCTCCTCCCATATTCTCTTCTCTGGTGCTCCCCTCCTAGAGTGATGCCGCTTCTTTAGCTCCTCCTCCTAGGCCTAGGTGAGCTCACTCACACATGTGCACACCCATGGGATTCAGCTATGCACAATCATGAGAAAAGTGCAATGCCACAGATGTTGGTCATAAAGGCTAATGGCAGAAAAAAAACCTGACCAACTCATTTGCCCTACATATGTAAACCAATATTATTGCAATAAAATTGATTAAATTTTTAATATTGTTGCACAGCTTCTCTGCATAGTATTCTTGCATGCCTAGCTCCCTGAGAACATTAAAGCATGTAAAACCTGCCAAGGACATTCCCACCCTCAACAATCCTAATAACAATCCCACCCTCATCACCAATTGTTGGAGAAGCATTAGGCTCACCAATCTACATATATCTTTTATTGGTTCTAGAATTATATAGACATACCAGGCACAAAAGGGAAGAGCGAGGAGGGTTGGGTGGCAGGCTAGTCTCCAACCCCCCAGGAATCTTCACACTCTTTCTGGGCTCTCTATGTGGCATTTTATCTCAGTGCTTTCTCATGTTCATGTTCTCCTCTATCCGCTCTCTGCTTCCTTTTATCCCTCTCTCCCAGGCACATGTGTACACACTCACACTGATAGGGGGTGCCACCCCCCTGGGTGTCATTGTCTCCTGTTTAAAATTACAGATTTTAAGGAAGACATGCTAAAATGTGAAAATGGCCTTAGTTAGAATTTCCTTTTAAAAAGATACAAGGGGAATAATTCAGGAGCTGTTCCTGGAAGGAGGGAAAACAAAAAGGATATATAAAGAGGTTTAGGTTTAAAACAAAGATGGGGATTCGATTGAAATTTAGATTTAGGTTTGGTTTTTGGCATTTTGTGGGATGAAGATGTGAGCCATGTGAGTTAAAGAAAGCTAAGGAGCTTGCAGACTTAAACTCCGTGTTGGAGTTTGTTTTGCTGAGTTTGACTTGTGTCTGGAAGAGGCCTTGCAAAAGTTAGCCCTGAAAAGAAAGTAAACTTTGCTGGTTCTGGTACCATAGAGTTTCTACTACCTGGAGGACAAGGAGAAGATGGCATGGAAGAGAAGGAGGAGCATGCCAAAGGAAGATGTCTTTGAGCATCTGGAGATGAACTGACTAGCTGATTTTGGTGAGATGATCAGGACTGAGAGACTGAGGATTTTTAGACAATCTAGAAAATGCTAATAAACTGTTTTGAGCCTGCTTCCTGAAAAAAAAAAGCAGGCATAGGTGTTATAGTTCAAGGCAAAAAGTCTTTTTTTCCTTTTCACCTAATTTCAACACATGCACACACCCACTGGACTGCACAATCATGGGGAAGAAACCTACAGGTGTCAATCATACAGGCCAGCAGAGGAAAAAGACTGACAGATTCACCCTAGAAAATCTGTACATTTATACATACACAGACTAAGAACTATCTGACTCAAAACATAAAAATGTCAACTTCTTCAAATGAGTGGACTCATGTTCTAGGATTTCAGAAATTCATATTAGATTTACTGTTAGCCAGTGGATTTGGTGCTGGAAGTCCTAGAACCAAGGTCACAGCTGCATCTGAAAGAGTTTCTCATGGTCTCTCTGTCCATCAAAAGACAGAAAATGTGTCATTTGAGATCCCTCTAAGGCCAGGTCCTAACAGCTTTGTTCCAGTATCTTCTAGCAAAGGCAGGCCTTCTTGGGCCTTGCATGACCAGCAACATGGGTGACTGTGTTGATTTTAGTTTCTCTCTCACCTTTGAATCTCTCACTCATTAAAAACTTGTGCGCACACTTGAGTTTACTTGAGTTTACATGCACAGGTGACACAATGGGCTACATGATTCCCCTCGGTAGTTCCCAGTATCATTTTTGGCTACCTGCCAAGGAACAAACCTCCCAGTATCATCTTTTCAATAATTTCATGATGATTTTTTAAAAATGATTTAAAGTTTTTCATTTCATTTTTAGGAGAGTTGATCTAAATAATCTATACCACCTGTAGCTGTAGAGCGACAATGGAGCAGCTCAGACTTTTTCTTCCCTCCCATTGCTAGCCTCTACAACTACTACCTGTGGTCTTCCATTCTTCCCTTCTTCCTAGATTATGCTACCCATGTGGATGCCTGAGAGGCAGGGGCATGTTCTCCATTACAATACTTCAGCAGGTATAATGAGCCGGGTACAGGGTTGCGAGAAAGGATGAGCGAGAGAAATTAATACAGCTAAAGACCGTGAGCCATTAGAAGCATGGCTGGTAGCAACTTTAAGGTAAATTACTAGGCCTTTTATAGGGTTTAGGTCAGGGAAAGAAATGGTGGCCAAGAGAATGTTTTACGACTAATTAACTAGGGAAGATTAATCGCTATGGTAATAAAATTGGGTAAAACTGTGGGGACTGAGGAGGAGCGGGCGGGCCTCGTCCTCCCCGTGGCTGGGCAGCTGTAGCGCAGCCCCTGTGCTCGGTTCTACGCGCTGGGTGACGGGACCCGGGCAGTTGGCGCGCAGAAGCAGCTCCGTTTCCTGATTACTTGCTGGACACACATAGCTTGTGGAGGGTTCAGCCCTGTCCTCTGAAAGCCCAAATTACTCTCTAGAAAGGAACACTGCTACACTGCTGGTGGGAATGTAAACTAGTTCAACCACTATGGAAAGCAGTGTGGAGGACCCTCAAACTAATGAAAATGGAACTACCATTTGACCCAGCAATTGCTGTCTTGGGGATCTACCCAAAAGAGACCTCAATGTGGGTACAAAAGGACACCTGCGCTCGGATGTTTACTGCAGCACAATTTATAATTGCAAGGTCATGGAAGCAACCTAATTGCCTCAAAACAGATGACTGGATGAAAAAAATGTGGTACATATACACAATGGAATATTGCTCATCAATTAAAAATGACAAATTTGACGATTTTATAACAACATGGATGTGCTTAGAAGAAATCACACTAGCAGAAATAAGTAAAAAAGAAAAAGATAGAAATCAAATGGTTTCACTAATATATGGGATATAGCGAAAAAACAAACAAAAGCCTTGAGGAAAAGTCAAAACAAGCTAAGCACCAAACTGAAGCACACAACTTTGAGCAGGAGGGAAGGGGGGGGAATGGAGGGGAAGGTGGGGTGGGGGAATCCCTGGGATTACATTGTTGTGAAACGTATATATAAATAAATAAGTTTTAAAAAATTGGGTAAAACTTTAGTTCCTGTGAGATAATAGTGGGCAGGGGGTTTATTTATACATTGTTAACTTTAAGGAATGTTTTTTAAGGTAAATATTGGGGGAATGGAGAAGCTGCTCTTTGCTCTCTGGACATTTGTCATGTTAGTTTTGTTTTTAGTGTTTTGAAGCCAGATAAGATAGTAAAATGAAATTTTTTTCATTTTACAGTCATGAGTTTTGTCCGGTCTCAGCTGGCAGCCTCTTAGAGGCAGGGAAGCCCAAAGAGCATGGGGCATGAGTATATGTAAATACAGACTCCTGTGCCCTGAAGCAAGGGCTATAGGGCCCTGTCACTTCAAGGCTCAGTGGTTGTCCATGCAGCCTGTCTGTCCTCTGATTCAGCATTAAGTGCCTGTAAAATGATATTGAAGCCACCAACATTCTCTTTGAATCCGCAAAGAATCTACCTAGCACAGGAAGCCGTTATATATGCTTTGTGCCTCCAGGCACAAACTCCATCTATCTGGATTAAATCAATGGGAATACCCTCTGACTTTGGTTGGGTTCAACCACTAGGGACTCAAGTGAAGATCGGAGGAAGAAAGAGAATAAAGTGTTTACTGTCCTGAAAACCCTTTTGGGGAGGTTCTCTCAGGTGGTTTTATTCCTCAGTGCAAATCCATGCTTCTCTGAAGGCAGGTTTTTTCTCCTGGTTCTCTAACCTCTGCTCCTTAGGACCAGTGGTGGCAGAAACTGATAATGGATGACATGGCTGGATTGGGGACCTGGAGCCTCCCTCTTGGTGATGCATGTGGAATTGGGGCTCCACCGTGTCTGACATGATGGGTGGAGTCTAGCAGAAAAGACCATGCGAGAAGGGACGGGAAGTGGGAGAAACATTGTGGAGGGGTGGGTGGTGGATGGGAGCTGCTAATGTGACTGGACACCATGGAGTGGTGGACTGGAGAAGGCATGTGGCACTGGAGTGAGAGATAGTGTATGCCACCATGAAGCTTAGAGCCCCACAGTAGTATCTGTGGGTGCAGAGAGGCAGAGAGAACAGGAGGGTTGCACTGAGGGCTGCTGTCCCGGTGACTGGGACCCCAAGAGAGCTGAAAGGGAATAGGCTTGTTTTGTTTAAAAGCTGGAAAGGTGGTACTTGGAGAAAGCCAGTGATTTGTATCAGCTGATTTTGCATTGGTATTTGCTGGAAAAGTTTGAAGAAATTTGAAGAAGCTGAGTACACTGGAGTTGAGAACATTGCTAGCTTCTCTGAAGCGCGGGGTTGGAGGACACCCCAAGTGGTGTTAGAGTGGCACCTGCCATTATATGCATTGATAGTAACATTGTATAGCTAGGAAATGCTAGACACTTCCCTTTTGCTTTAGAATTGTACATTTCAAGGAGGATTTGGCAATATTATGGAGATTTGACTTTCTGACTTGATTGTTTCAGAGCCCAGGTGATCAAAGCTTTGGTTGACTATGCCAAGGTGTGGTTGCTGGCCCTTCATAATTTTCTTTCAGAAGGATAGAAGGGGAAGAGAAAAGAAAAGCAGAGCTTTTGTGGTGCGATTGACAGGATTCCCTCTGAAAAGGGAGGGAGGAGTAAGGAGAAGGGATAAATATTCCTGATTGAAGAAAGGGGGATTCAGCCATTTTTGGAAAGAGGAGGTTTGGCAGTGGGGACGCAGTCAGGGCAGAAAGAAAGAGTTGGGTGGGCCATGGCCTGTGAGCATTGGCCTGGGCTGGTGAGAAACTGTGATTTGGGGGCAGCCATGGGAACAGCTAGCTTTTGGGAACAGCATGAGCTGTGGCAGGATAGAAAGCAGAGTTTTTACTGTAAGCAGGCAATGGCCTGGGGCAGTTGAACTGATGAACCTTAGCATGCATAAGCTAATGGTGTGTGCTGAAGGTGTGTAAAGAGTTTGGAGATTTGAACTTTGTGGTGGAGCTTGTCTTACTTAGTTTGATTAAGATGTCTTTGGAGAGGTGGTGAGCATGGCTTGAGAAAATGTACCTAATGTTGGTTCCTGTATTTTGGAACTTTTCTACTACCTAAAATTGAGACAGATGCCAAAAGAAATGAAGAACACCATATCTTGGAGCCAAAACAGACATCAATGGGGGAAAAAAGGAATGCTTTATCTTGGACCACGTGTTTGGAGGGAGCCAAAAGAGATGCTGAAGGAGGAAAGAGGAACATCCTGTTTTTGGATTGTGTATTTGTAAACTCCGACTGGACATGTGGTGAGGTGACCAGGGACTAAAAGACAGTTTTGAACATGTGATGGGGTAACTGGGTTTTTCCTGTTTATTTAGGGGTAACCAGGGTTTTACATGCTTATCTTGTAGTGTATATTTAGGTAATCACTTTCTAACTTGCTTACTTAGTAATAAATAGTTTGATCACTTTAAGAGTTTGGTCTGGCTTTGGGATTACACAGCAAGGCTGTGGACAGGAGAACCTTGAAGGGGGCAGAACATGGCTGCCAAGAGACAGGTCTAGGAATAAAAGGTTTTTTTCTTTAGTTTGGGATGGAAAGGGCCCTGGGACAAGCAGCAGGTATCTAAATGACAAAAGTAGCTTGTGTGTAGGAGCTTAAATGTTATTAAAGCCTTTTGCCCCTTTGCATCAGATTATTAAAAGGTCAAAGTTTTTCTCTGGTTTAAGAAGCTGGCAAAAATCATTTTTAGTAAAAGCCTACCCCCCACTCCCCTTCTCAAAACAAATTCAGTGTGTGGTCACTTTAAGAACCTGGTCTGCTTTGCAAGGAGCACACAAACAGGGAAGGGTCTGCCACTCATGGTATATAAAACTATTGCTGCTGCTTATGGCTGCTCCTATATGGACCTTCTCGTTTCCATATGCCCCAACCTTACCTCAGTCATTTTGTTTTAAATAAGGGCTCTACAAATATTCCCAAGGGTACAACTTCCTACGTGTACCATTCCAACATAATGAGTACGTCCTTCTTCCATCCCTGTTTGTTCTGTTACCCACTCTATCATGCTCCTTGATGCAGCTATTCTACTTTTCTTATGCAACATTCTGTCTTGGTTCTTTTCTGTGGTCTCGTCTTATGCTTTATTGATGATAACATTTTCCTGTGTCCATAAGGATATTTCTGTGCCTATTAATTTTTTTTGTCTTGTCTCTCCCACCTCTACTACAAATCATATGTAGTTTCTAGTCTGTTGTATTTCTTATGTGGCAATCTTACTCCTCAGATGTTTAATTATTCTGGTATGCTTGCTCATCCTCCTGTATGAGGAATGCAAAACATGGTGTCAGGCGCACAAGGAGGGGGTTCTGAGACCAGAAACAGGAACAGCAAGCCTCTGAGATGGTTTTTATTCTGTCACACAAGAGAGCTCAGAGATTCAAGGAAAGAGCAGAGCCTGTTGGTTGAGACAGACAGATTGCAGGGGTGGGCCAGAGAGCACCAGAGGTCTGTCAGAGAGTGCAAAGAGAGAGCAGGAGTAGGATGAAGGTCTGCAGACATGTGAAGGATGTGCAGGTACAAGGTTCATGGACAGTGCCCCAGGATGCAAGAAAGTCTTGCAAAACAGGAGGCTTGTGCTGCGGAGGTGCAATTTCTGGGGAGGGGTTGGGTGAGTCTTTCTGTGTCTCACTGATCCACTTAGCGAAATAGGTGAGCCTGGTGAAGACGCTGGGGAGGAT
This sequence comes from Uropsilus gracilis, assembly GCA_004024945.1. Lineage (NCBI taxonomy): Eukaryota > Metazoa > Chordata > Mammalia > Eulipotyphla > Talpidae > Uropsilus > Uropsilus gracilis. Next base: position 51,357 of record PVHY01005375.1, on the reverse strand, counting down.
GGGCTGGCGGCAATCCGCGCTCCAGCTGGAAAGTCCCACCAAATACCAGGTGGCATTTAGCTGGCAGACGAGGGGCCCCCCGGAATCTCCCTAAGGAAAGAGAGGGTATGAGTAGTGGGACTAAGATGGAGAGGGACACATGTCTGCACAGTGTGAAAAGATTCCCCTAGTGCTTCAGAGTAGAGCACAGGCAGCCTTGTGTCAAGGTGGCATCTGTGAGTTATCAAGTCTGGGCACTTTGAAGAGTCCAGACACAGAGCCCCACTTCTGACCTCCTGGATTCAGTTCCAAGGATGGGTCCCCAGGGCCCCTTTGTACAGCTCAGAAGGGGACTCTGAGCAGCCCCTCCAGGATGGCAGTCACAGACCCTCCAGAAAACATTGGGACCCAGGTTCTGGACACCAGCCTTTTGGCCTCCTAAACACAAGGGAGAAGGTACCAGGTAGGGGTGGGGCACCAGATGGTGGAGGACCTCTGTTTCCTCAGCCCATGTGCCTCCCACTGGGCCTTTGTTTTTAGTAGATCTCTAGTTTGTCCTCAGTTTCTCAATTTGAATGTCTTCAGAAAATACCACACTGTTGGATTTGCTGAGAGGAAAAGAGGTGATCCTGTGTCCAGGCTGATGGGGCAACTAGAATTGCAGGGACTCCCAGAAGAACTTCAGAGTTTCCATGTATCACATACTTAGGCAGAAAGGTGTCTATCACCAGGGGATGTAGCACTTTCATCCCATAGGCCCCAAGATGGGGAACAAGGAAACACAACCCCTCTAGGATTCAGCATGACTGAGTACTCTGAGTACAGGAGGTTTTGAGATGGCAGATACATGGGCCACCTCTGCAAAGGGTGAGGGGAGGTGCCTGGAAGGGCTATGACCAGGCTGTCAGATTCTCCAAGCCAAGGCTAGAGGGGCAGGCAAGGCCTGACTCTGGAGCAGGCAGGCAGAGGTGGCCTGTGTACCTGGTATGGGTGAGGCCAAGGGTTAGCTGGATCCACCTGCAGTCCTTAGTAGAGAAGGGGCATGGAGAGCAGAGGAACACTGAGGGGAGGGAAGTGACATGGTCTGATAGATTCTAACTGGATGGGAGGGCAGTCCAGGGCATGAAAGCAGCAGAGGGAGACAGGCAGGAAATGTTGAGTACAGAGTGTCCATAGTGACCCTTTCTCTCCATATGGAGAAAAGTAGAGTCAGGTCAGAAAGGCAGAATGAGGGCTGATTCATAAGTCTTTTGCATGTGGAGTTCAGAAAGAGGGGGAGGGAGGGGAAGACATCACAGGACCCTGGGGAGTCTGATGGAAGACAGCCATAGGCCATGCTGCAAGGTGTTCAATGGGAAGAGGGCTGAGGCAGGGCCAGTAGCCTGGGTGTGACCAAGGCCTAAAGGAATGGCTGACAATGGAGTGGGAAGGGTGAGATGAGGAGCTCCGAGAAGGCAAGGACAGACACCTCTGGGGTGGCCCTTACTGGGGCAGGCAGGCTGAGTACCAGGACTATGGGCAGGGGATTTGGGCAGGAGAGAAGATACATGTCGAATATGTGAAAGTAGGAGCCAAGGAAGTATGTTTCTGAGCATCCCAAGGGAAGAGAGAGTTAGATGGAAGATGCAGGAGAAAGAGAGGAAGCTGAAGGTGAAGGCCTGCAGAGTCACAGTTCCAGAGGAGAGCACAGCTTCTTCAAGTGCAACTGCCTAACCCTGGGTGCTCCACTTCCCTCGCTGGGCTCTAGTTTCTCTGTCATCACATAGAAGGATTGCATATAGTGAGAGAAGATAGAATACAAATACCCAATAGCATCATATTTGTATCCTCCAATTCAGTGTAAAAGATAACCCCATGGCAATAATGACAAAAACTGAAACAGTTCATGAAAACAGGCAACACACACATGAAAAAATGGTTATTTTCCAGAGAAATGCACAGTAAAATCACAAGAAATGACTAAAATGAAAATGGTGGATGATATGAAATATCACAGGCACCAAGGACAACCGGGTCACTGTCTGCTGGAGCATGGGTGATAACTGTTCTGAGTAGATTGGAAGCTGCTTTGCAGTTTCCACCAGAGATGACCATGTACATATACTCCAGGGCTATATCCAACCAAAGCCTGAGACTGTGGAATGCCGTGAAGTGCACACCTAAGGGTATCACAGCAATGTTCTTTGTGATGGTCTTTAGTAGGAGCTACCTCAGTGCCACCCTTGAGAATGAATGAATTACATATTCACAGCACAGAATAGTATACAGCAATGGAAAACACACTCTAAACCACACCCAAGGTTACTGAATCTCACAAACACAATATTGACTAAAAGAGACTATATAAGTATTCATTCTTGTAAATTATTCACTCCCAACAGCAACTCACAGAAGGTTAGAAGCCAGGCTATTCTGGAAGAAAGGGGCATGAGTGTTGATTACACTGAGAAAAGAAACATCCCAGAATAAGGACAGGACAGGACTCCAGAACATGATTTTGTTGTTCCCAAGGGCTGATAGATAACCTGATGACTAGGCCCGTACACCTGCTGCCATAATTTCCTTACCAGACTGTGAAATTCTGAGTCATCTCTTTAGAGCTTATCAAGTTAGCCTGCTGAAGAAGCAGGGACCTTGAGATCAGACCAGTTCAAAGTGGAACTGCGGGCACACAGCCTCTGAGAGATGCCTGCTTGGACACAGTCATGGCCAGTATGACACCCAAGTCAGGCCACGGTCAGCAGTAGTAGTGAACTTTAGTCAGGTTCACTCGCCTTCTTTCTCAAGTTTATTTCCTTTGGTCTCAAACCCAAGTACCTTGGGGAGTCTCTCAGGCCCAGAGAAGTCTCCCGAGAGCTCTCTCTTCTCACTCCTTTCTAATCAAGAAGCATAGACTCCGGACCTGTGCTCATTGGTGTCTGTGGAGTCCTTTAACAAACTGACCAGAGGGTTTTAAGAGCCCCCCTCAGGTTTGGGAACAGTTCCAGTTCCCAATGAGTGAGGAGTGGACAGAGCCTGGCTCACCCCAGTTTATCTGTGTTGTTGGAATGTGGAATCAGGTTGAGGGACCACAGTTCCTCTTCTTTCTGTGGACAACATGAGTGTGTCAATTTCTGAAAATGCACCCAACAGTATCCTTGCATGTTGCCCCTTTCTGCGTGTGCCAATGCTCTCAGCAAAGCTTCTAAAGAATAAGACAATGAGTGGAATGGACTAGTCCTCTTAGGGGGCATCTCTGACTCCAACAATTCAAGTTACAAGGGGTTCCAAAATAGGAATTCAGGGGCTAGAGAAGAGAAGACAGAACCACAGATGCGATGGGTGGCAGGGGAAGAGGGTGGCCTGAATTCCTGATGGAGAAGCATGTGTCTGATCTCACTTACTCTGCAGATGGCCTTCCCCGTTATGAGGTCTGCAGCACACAGCATGTCTTCTTGCACACTAGCACTGCCACCAGACGGCGTCTGGAAATAAGATGTGCAGACATCCGAATCAATGATGCCAACCCTTGCCTGCTGCAGCAGGTAGGGCTCGGACAAGAAATCTGCAGGGAGGGGATATCAGATGCATGTCAGAGCCTGGGCAAGTTGTCAGGCCCTCTTGGATCTGCTTACTGAGAGGATGGTACAGTTCTAGCTGACTGAATGGGGGAGCCTCTCATAGGACATGTGAAGAGGAGGAGACAAGTCATTCAGGACAGACAAGAACAAGGGCAAGGAACCTGTGGTGGGAAGAGCAGAAAGGAAGTCAGTGTCCCTGTAGTGAAATGGGGTGGGGATGTTATAGATGGGGCTGAGTCAGCAAGAACCAGGGCAAGTCAGCCTCCTCACAGGCAGGAGTCCAGACTTATCCTGAGTGGTTGGCAAGTTACTTAACTTCTAAAACAGTGTGACTGCTATGTGGACAAAGCACAGGGAGTTGAAGCTATAGCAGTGATCTAAATAAGATGGGGTTAGTGTGACAAAGCAGATGGACTTGGCCTTGGGGGTCCAGACCCTAGCTCCAGATCCTGCACCAGATCTCACTTGGTGCCTGTATGTGGCAGCCCAGAGTGACAGAGAGAACTTGCTGTGGTCAGAGCTGGCCATGTAAGCCCTTACAAGTCTCGGGGACAGTTCTGGCCCAGCAATGGCTGTCAGGTGTGGGCACAGAGGGAGGACAAACACACACTGAGCTTTCTATTGGGGTCAGCTGTTCTCTGTTCTCGAGGCTGCTCCTGCTTGTGGTGTCCCTCATACCCCAGTTCCTGTGTTTCTACCAATTTTGGAGAAGACTCCATTTCTGATGAGCAAATGCCAAGAGGTGTTTTGAGAAATGCCAGAGAGCTGGCATTCCTCATGAGTAGGAAATGTGAGTGGCATTCAGTGACCAGCAGGATGCTCCTGCTCCATCGGCCTCCACTGAGATCCCCTGTCCCAGATCTTCAAATCATGCCAGATTTTTATTAGACTTTGTGTTCACTGAATGTGAGGCGAATGTGATAACCACTACACCATGGAAACCCACTTTTGTTCACTGAATGTTGTGGATGTCATCAAAAGCATCCTTGTGTAAAAATTCTTGCCCAATATTTCTCTTTTAGTCTCAAAAAGATGAGTTCAGCAAACTGGCAAAATGGGCAAGTTTACTAAAGGGATGAGGGAATTGAGGTTAATAGAGGGAAGTGATCCTTAGTCACAAGCCCCCGGCTTCACCTCGTAGGCCTTTTATTCCTTTACTGCCACCCAAGCACCTGCCATGACAATGGAAGCACAAGAGCTGCCAGGTGAAGGCTTGGCAGGGCAGGACAGAAAATCCAGTGGAACCCTAAAGGGCTCCAGGTCAAAAAGCGCTTCTGATTTCGAAAATTAGCAATGCTTTGACTTTCTGAACCACTGATGGAAGGAAATTTGACACTTAAAGGACGTGCTGTGGGGGCCGGAAGGAGCCTACAATGGTACCACACTTCCTGCCTCCTTGGCCTTTGTCCTCCTTGCCAATCCTGCCCATGCTCACCATCCTCGGTGACCATCCCCCAGCCAGTTATCCAGCAGCCCAAATGAGGGATCAATGTGACATCAGGCTTCATGAGGCAGACAGGGAGGATGTGGGAAGTAAAATTCACAGACAAAGACAGTTGTAGCAGGGTGATATCACTCCCCATGTAGTGGCTCTTGTTAAAATTGTTGTGGACGAAGATTCGATACACTGTCATCTGCAGGCTGTGCTTGGTGGGGTTCATAAGTTTATGGTACCCGAGTAGGACCTTGTAGTCAGATGGGTTATGAGACCTGTGGGAGGGAGGCTGCATTACATCCAGAGTGCTGGTCCAGGGCCTCATCCTGACAGGGTGACCCCCTCTACCCTGCCCCATAAACAACCAGACCCCACCGTTATTCTAGAGCTTTCTCTTGCCTACCTTCCTAATATTCTTCTGAGGTGGGTTAGACTCACATCCACCACCTAAGGACATCTGTCCTTTGAGAGTCTCTGATAGTTTCCCCAGCTTGCCCCAGAATTAGAGGAGCAGAGAATCTGCCTACTGGAAAGAAACACTGGGGGCATGTAGAGCTAAGCCCCTCCATTTTGAAGGAAAGGTGACTTGACTCATTACCAGGCTTGATCAGATCTCTTCGATGGCCCCATGGAGTGATTCTCAAAGGTCCTCTTTCTAGCTCAGAATGACCTCCCTTTCCTTCCCAGTCAGCACAGATCAGCTTCTCAAAAGTTTGGTCCCCAGCTGGTAAGAGGCTCCCCAAAAGTCTCTGGAGCAAATGGATGAATGCATGGAGCTGGGCTTCTCCTTGCTTTGGGAACACAGAGATGCTTTCCAGTCCACCTGACTGGCCAGTGCTGTCCCTTGCCCCAGACTCTGTCTTTCATGATGCCTACTTGGGACATAAGCTCCAGGTCCCTCTTCTACATTCTGATCTCTTTATCCTGTATTATAATAGTTGAGTTTATGTCTCACTTTCCTAACAGAATGAGAAACTTCCAGGTAAGTCTTGCATGTATGCATTCCCCACAGTGGGCAGGAGGAGAGAGGAGAAGAGGAAAGGGTTGAGGGAGTGAAGGTGGGTGGGGAAGAGAGGTGGGAAGGGGGAGAGGAAGGGGAGAAGAGCAGAGTGAACAGAACCTAAGCAGGGTCTCAGATCAGTTGCTGCCCCTAGCTCTGGCTTCTAGCTGGGAGTGTGATCCCCCCACTCCCACCCCCCCAGGCTCAGAGCTAGTCCAGGATATCCCTGGGGAGTGGTCCACTTTTGTGACTGTCTGTTTTCCATTTCCTAACACAGAGGCCCTCCTCTTCATACCTCACATCACTCAGATCCATGGGGAGAGTAGTGATCGCAGGGCTACTCATTTCTATGGAAATGGTGGAATGATCCAGGGACTGATTAGACACACAAAGTCCCAGACACCTCCGAGAGAAAGGTGCTACCATGTATTCGTGACAGGTCTGGAGAAGTTCTGGCTTTGTCTGTAGCCTGTAGCCTGACAGGATGTATGTCTGCACTGGCCCTGACAGGCAGAGGCTCAACTTTGAGCCTGCACCTGTCCCAAGACCAGAGACACCCACTACCATTTCAACAAGGGGAACTGAGGCCCACTGGCATCTTTTGGAACTTTCTAGAACTGGGAGAGGTATGGAAAGCAGAGTTCACCTTGAATGGGGACAGAATTTAGACTCTTAAAATTTAGCAAAGAAGAAAAGTGACCTGGAGGTAATTGCTTCAAACTAAATTCTGCTTTCTAGTATTTACTGATAATCAAAATTAAAGTCAATTTCTATTTCATTATTTAAGTTATGCACTAAGATAGAAACAACCACACCATCTCAGTAGGCATTACCAAAGGGGGAGGGAGAGAGGCAGTAAGTGGCTCTTATTCTAGAAGCTAGGACTCAGACAATCAGCAACCTGGAGTCAGTGGTCAGCATGGGACAGAGGTAGGAGCCACCTGCTAGAGGGACTGCAGAGTGAATAGTAGAGGCAGCAGCATCAGTCTACCCTTTTTCCTGCCCCTTGGTATGCTCCCCACTCCCAACCAGCAGCATAGCTGGTGAGAGAGAACGCACAATTGGAAGCAGTGTGCAGCTGAGGCCACCCAAAAGTGATCAATGAGGGCACCCCCGCAGATGTGTCTGTTGTTGTACAGTAGACTGATCTGCCATGGCCACTGTAGTTCAGGAGCATCTTCACCACCAAAGATCTTGCCAGTTACTACAGGCTTCCCACATCCTGGAAACAAACCCAGATGTGAGTCACCACATGTGGACATCAGACTTGGTGCTTCCAAATGACAACATCGACAGAACTTAGGGCCCCTGTGTACCTCCTCTTACTTCATAACTGGCAAATCCAGAGCCCAGGAAGGGGTGGCAATGACCCACATGATCCTGTGATGGCAGCATTGTGGAGGGGAGCTGTGGGTATAGAGAATGGAGGTAGGAGGAGGGTGGCAGTTACAGGGTGCACATTAGTTTGACTGCCCCTCCAGATGGCTCAGATGCCATGTAAACCTTATTTTACTAACTGTCAACTGCAGTCTCAAGTCTCAGAAGGTTTGCAGAGCAATGCTATTTGCTGAGGGTCAGGGGTGACCAATAGGGTGCATCCTTTCCCCTCAGCCCAGTAGTAGTGCAGGGAGACTGAGGCCCAATGGAACACACTGAGCTTGATAATTCTCCTTGAGAAGGAGTGTTTTCCATTCTCAAAGCGGAGAGAGTGGGTGCAAATCACCCAGGTCAGGGCATGCCCTCGCCTGGACTGAGCCCCTGAGGTCCATTCGGCCGGTAGAGGGAGCTCGAGGGATCCACCATGGACACCCTCCAGACCCCCACTTATACTGCCCAGACCTAAGCCCGCCAGGTAGTGGAATGTGGGGGTGGGGTGGTGAGTGGGTATTGGGGGGTGTTAAAGGAGGTGCCAGGAAGGGGTGGCGACCTTGGTCACACCACTTTCCCTAGACACTCACCTTCTACTGTGTGGGAGGCTGTTACTACACCACCCAGCTGCAGCTGAGGCAGCCAGAGAACTGGAATCACCAATACCCAGGTCCCCAGCCATTCTGTGACTGAGTCCCAGGTACCGGTGCTCTTCATCTGTGCGGTCGGTGTCTGGACCGAGTGGATCTCACGCAGGGCCGCCCCAGTGCCTCCTGGGAAACGGCCTCCTTCCATGGGGGGGGGGGGAGCCCCCTCCTCCTGAACTGGATACTTGTGGCCTGCGCGAGGCAGGCAATGGGAAAGGGACCAGTTACCACGTGCCACAAGCTGGCACCCCAGGCTCCCATGGCTGATAAAGGAAGCCGAAGGCCCAGGGACCCCACTTTGAAGGTGAAAAAATCAAGGTAGTTAAGGCATACACTTGAGACTACCAATTAAAGCCCAGAGTTCAGGTACTTGCATAAGGATGCTAAATATTTCTAACTTGGCTTTCAAGGTCCAATGAACTCATCTCAGAACAACTCACCTCACGTGATTTGATCAGACTCAACAAGCTGAATATCCCTTTCTTGAACTCACTCTGGGAATACAGCTGACATTATTAGGTGTCATCACATTCACATCCTGTTCACACTCAACAGGAACCAATTTTATCAGGGCATTGGTAACTGGGGGTCCTACATCTTTGGCTTTCCAAATGCAAAACTGTTCATAAGAGTTCATTACAGCATCAACTCAAAATTCAGTCCCTTCATCTCATCAGGTCCAGGTCTAAAACCTCCTCTTCTAAATCCTTTCAGTCAGGAGAGGTGAAGTTTCCCAGTTGATACTTAATACAGCTTTTCCCCACAATTCTCCCTCATCTATAACTTTGAGAAATGACATACTTCAACATATAGCCTGGAAAGGCACAGGGTAACAAATAATACCTTTTATAAGCAGGCAGGGAGGGATGGGAAGAAAAGAGGAGTTAGTAGTACCTAGTTGTTTTTATGTCCTACTGGGCCTTTCCTTTAGGTTTCAATGACTGGGAATTTTTCTGTGACTTTAGACTTATCCTTTGGGTTCTTGGTCATCTTTACTTTTTTAAAAGAATACTGAACTGTTTGTTTTTCTTTCCTCTTTACTTTTTCTTGCCCTTTGACTTTTCCTGAACTTTACAGGAAATTTTCAAAATCAATAAGCACACTTGTGGTATTTCATGATCTACACGAAAGAAGTTCTACATTTTTTTGTATAGGTCATTTAACCCTATATTTATTGATAATATTATGAATTACAATTGTAATCACAATGACTATCTTTGAAAGAAGAGTAAAAATAAAAAATTAAAAGATTTCCATTTTTTAATGGAAAGCAGTACATGTTTTCACCTGAATAGTCTGTCAGTTTGTTTCTTATTCACAGAAGTATGAGGATCCAACTTCCATTTTGTGTTTCCTCTGCTGCTGTTAGTATGAGGTAGCAGTTTCAGCTAACACACTTCTCAAGAAACTTACCATCTTTGCAGATATTACTAGGTTTCACTTTGTTGAACAAAGTCACTTGTACAGATAGTGCATTTCTGCAGACTCCACATCCTGGATTTAATCAACTATGGATCAAAAATCCATATTATGTGGTTAGGCCTATATGATGGTTATGTCTATACTGAACAGGGGTAGGCTTTATTTCTTTCAATATTCCCTAGACAATAACAACTATTTAAGTACCATTTATATTGGTAGTTAAATTGAGTACCATTTGAATTGGTACTCTAGACTACATATTAAAGGTAGTCTAGAGAATTTAAGATGTACAAGAATTTAAGATTCTACCAGCCCCTGCCTGGATGAATGAGAGCTTGGACCCATGTTAGAGAGGGAGGGTGCCAGTGCAACCAAAGACTTTGTGACCATACACAAGACCCTGCGAACCCCTTCCCATACTGGTGATACCCTGAAGCTATTGGGGAAGGTGCCAGAGCAACCAAAGGTGTCATGAGAACCCACCAGCCTACACGTAGACCAGCAGAGGCAACACAACTTCCCACAAGACCAAATCTGTACCCATCCAGACTGATAGAAGCCTTGAGACATTCTATGGGACCCTATCAGATCTCACAGACCTATAGAGACATTATGACTTCCCACATTGAGACCCCCACAAGCACTCGCACAGTCTGGGAAGACCCCAGACCTACATCAGAGAGTGACCAAAGGTTTCACAGCTTGAGATAGTGAGAAGGGATGAACCATGTCCAGAGGGAACCCCACAGACACCACCTGGGTTCCAAAGATAATAATGAATAGAAGGAAAAAACCCAACAAAAAGCAACATGAATCTTCAAGTGAACAGCACAACACACAGAAAAATAATCTCCAGAAAGCATTTCTTAGACTTGGAAACTGTGCTCTCCCTATCAGATATAGAATTAAGAAATGTACTGATAAAGAATTTCAAAGAAATGGAAGAAAACTCAGAAAAATAAATGAATGTTCTTAGAAATGAAATCAATGAATTGGGCACGGTGGCTCGTGCCTGTAAGCTTTAGCCTATGAAGCGGCTAGGGCTAGGGATCACGGTTTGAGTCCCGTTTGGGGCAAGAACAGCGAGATCTAATCCCAAAAAATAGCTGGGCATAGTGGCATGTGCCTGTAACCTCAGCTACCTGGGAAGCTGAGGGTGGGGATTGCTTGAGTTGGTGGTACCCCAGGCAACGTGAACCTGTGGTTCCATGGGCAAAAAAATAGCGAAACCTAGTCTTAAAGAAAGAAAGAAAGAAAGAAATGAAATCAATGAACTGAAGACAAAATGAAACCCTAAATAAGGTAAAAATGGAGTTTCAGGATTTCAAAGGAAAAATGCAGGAGGTGAAAAATTCAGGAGAAAGTCACAGAATTAAAATAGATCAAATGGAATGAGTCAGTATAATTGAAGATGAAAATATATGAAGAACCCAGATAGAGAAGAGAAATGACATTTTCAAAAAATGAAGAAACACTACAAGAACTTCTGATTGCATAAGAAAAGGCAATATAAGAATAATGAGATTGTCAGAGGGAGAAGAAAGAAAGAAAAAAAGAAAGAAAGGAAGGAAGGAAGGAAGGAAGGAAGCAATGAAGGAAGGAAGGAAGAAAAAGAAAGGAAAAATGTATTTAATGAAATAAATAGAAGGTGATAAATGTACAAATAAGGGACACTAAAAGAATTCTGGTATACTTAGAAAAATGTGGAGAAAATAGAATTGAGTGTTTTGAATACTTAAAGAGAAAAACAGCCAGCCAAGAATACTCTATTTTTCAAAATTCTACTTTGGGTATAAGGAAGATCTTTTCAGAGTCAGAGAAGCTCAGGAAGTTTGTAAACACTAAACTACCCTTACCAAGAAAAATTGAAAAAAGCTTACACTAAAAGCAAAAAAAGACTATACATAAAGAACTAAATAAGGATATAGATTGACCCACAGAAATTAGGAATAAATGATAGTAAGCATATGATTATCAAGCCATATATAACATTTCTATTTTTAATTTCTTAAGGTAAATCTGGGTCACTTGCCCTAATAGCTTCATGATTTAACATTCCCTTCAGCACTAAAATAAATTCTCCTTTTTCTCTGAATCCTCTCTAGATTTGTTGGGGTTTAAAATATTTTTATGTAGTTATTTTTATTTTTAAATAATACATATTAATATAATATTAATATTAACTTATATGTAAGTTAATAATATTAACTTACATGTACTGTGAGATTTAGGTGTACTACTTTGTATTTTATTTAACATCTGTGTGAACTGCATTACGATTACCACCAAAAGTTCAGTTTCCATTCATCATTATACAGCTTAACTATTTTACCCATTCTACACATTCCCCTTCTTCTCCGATACACCTTTTTTCCCTCCCCTATGAAGTGGAAACTCTCAGGGAGTCTCCTTGGAACTTTGTGGAGATCCATATTGTTTGTTCTGTTCCTGGGGTGTGCTCTCACCTCTCGCTGTGATCTATGTCCCTGATACATCATCAGAGATACCAGCTGTCACTGGGAGAAGGGGAGATGGAGAAGTCACACAACCTCCCTCCTGGCCACCTAAACACATCACTTTCAGTCAGTCTCATGTTTACAGGCCTTTCATATTACTGTGTGGTGTGACTTTCCACTTCCAGAATGAAGGGCGCTTGCCTTACAGCAAATCGTCTGGAAAGGACCAATTGCAACTGTTGGAAATGGTACCTGTGAACTTGCAGACTTGATGTAGCATCTCATTATTTGCTCTACTTGCAATACTGGAGATGTGGCTATGCCTGCAATAAATACGGGATGAAGAGCAGTGGTATGGTAGGAGGGCAGAATGCTATGACACTTCCACAAGGTGAGCTGGGTCTCTGCAGCAGCAACACTGGCTTAGAAGATACAATAGTGAGTGAAGATACAGTAGCAGAATAAAACTACAGCACCATAGGAAACATGAAAATCAATTCGATATACAGTTCATGGACCAGGTATTTGTAGTAAAAGTTCAAAAATTGGACAGAAGAAATATAGAACAAATCGGAATGGCTGCTGTGATGAAGAGGTGGGGAAAGGACTGAGAATGACAAGGTGGGGAGGGTAGCAACGTGTAATGGGCTTGAGGAGGTTTGATACACGAAAAAATGTTTATATAGTATATATGCACTGCATGTGTATATTTTATATAAAGCAGGCATTAAATATGTATACAGCTAAACATTAAAATGACTAGAAGCAAATATGGTAAAATGTGAATGCTTTTTTAATCTGGATAGTGGGTCCATGAGCATTTGCATTCTCTCTCTGCATTTTTCAACATATTTAAAATAGTTCACAATAATAATAAGAGTGTTGTATAATAATCTTTGAAACTAAGTAGTGAGCATGATTAGTTCTGAGCAGAACCTGAGTAACAGAAGCAGCAGCTGGGCAGGGTGAAGAAGTGAGCACACAGACAAGGCGGGCAGGTCCCCAGGATCATGGCAGGAGCGAGGCAGGGCCCAGCCAGGACCCACCATCCAGCCAGAGTGGACAGCAAGAAGTCAGGAAGGGCTGTTGTGGAAAGGTGAGAAGCGTGCTTGGAAGTTGTCAAATGGGCAGAAGCAGTCACAGGGCTTCATAGGCTGGGATGGGAGCTGAGATAAGGGGACTTGGGGGGAGACTTCAAGAGGGCCATGGATGTAATGGTTAGGACTATGCATACAAAATATAGTCTTTTCAGAAGTGTCTTCTGGGTGCCAGAATCCATGAAATTAGCTTTACTTACTACAGCAGAATGAATGAACTAAATGTTCCCCATTGCCATGCGTAGAAAGGGTGGTGAACATGCTGATGGTGAGCATCTGGGGAGATGTAGACCCCCTGAGGGCATGGTGTGGGTGATGAAGAGCCTGCTTGTGGTCTTCCTGGCTGGGCTGCCTAACCAGGCCTGGAAACTCATTCATTTCTTCACCCTGAGATTTCCTGTGTGTGTGTGTGTGCCAAGCCAGTTATGAAGGTCTGAATCAGGGATGAGGCATTACGCAAGCAACCTCAGCTCCGCATTCAAGAGACAGGGGTGGAGAACCAGGGCAACAAGTGAACTTCATAGAGTAGTGGGGGGCTGTGGGAGCAATCAGAATTAATTTATCTTTCATCAGATATATTATGCAATTATTCAAAAATGGATTTAACTAGAAGATATTGACAACATGCCAATATTATTTGATTGGGATTGAAAATTTTCTAATTCTGAAGATGACTACATGGTCAAGACCTCAGGATCTCACCACTGGAAAGATCTGTTCAAAGGCTGTTTTTGTAGGAGCACCTCTCTTGAATTCTATCATCTGCCTCTAGGCCTCTTTCAGCCCAGTGTCTACACTCCAGGCAGTGTCTGTCACTCTGAAGTTCAAGTTCCTCCCTCCCTCGTTCCCACCATGGTCACCTGCCTCAGATGCTGCCCTTGGGCAATGCCAGGGTCTTCAGACCTCCAGCTTTGCTCAAGCTCAGTCCTTCACTTGGAATTTCCTCCTATTATTTTGCTTTTCTATCTGCTGGCCTTGACAAGTAATTTTAACCCTCCATGTGGCATTTACATAACTCCTCCCTCCTGCTGTGCGACAGGCACATGGGTTTACAAGAAAGACTGGACTCCTGCTGCCACTCGGTGTCTAATAACAAAGTAAGACAGGAATCACATAAGGAATTGATAAGACATTGTGGTAGATTGTGTGAAAGGAGTGAAGGAAATATAGAAGAATAAATAGAGAGCTTGGGTTCATTTGAAGGATCAGAAGACATTTGCCAGAAAGATCTTTCTATGTGGCTGATACACAAAAGGAGCAAGAGAAGGGACCCTCCTTCCTTGAAGTTGGAAAGAAGCAAGTGAGCTAAAGTGCAGAGTCTGGAGAGGGAGGAGGTAGGAACAAAAGGGGAGGAGGGAGGAAAGAGGATGGTGGGAGACAGGCTAATTGGTCTTGCACATTCGTCAACACTTTTGGTCTTGATCTTGAGAGCAATGAGAATCCAATGGAGAATTTTATTTGACAAAAGATTAACATGCTGACTATGTGATGATGATGTACTGCTGGGATAATGGTGAGGAGGAGGAGCATGGTGACAGTGGTGACAATGAATTTGCAGTGGTGGTAAGAATAATGGTGGTGATGACATGAGTATAAGTATTGGTGAGGCAGATAGCAAGAGTGACATGGTGATCTCAGTGACAATGATGGTGTCTGGCTGAGGCTTCTAGTGGAGGTGGTGATAATGATGGAGAATTCAGGGTTGATACCCACTGGGAAGGTGGAGGCAGAAGGACCACTTAGCCCAGATGGAATGAAGATGGGAGCAATACAGGACTGAGGGTGAGCTTTGCCTCTGCTTGCCACTGGTTTTCTGCTCTTGGGAGAATGCATTGCCCTCAGAGGTGCCTCCATTTGCATTGCCCTCAGAGGTGCCTCATCCTTGGAAGAGTTCAAAGATCAAATAAGTATGTGAACATGTCTGACACCCAGCTATTTCAGTATTCACTTCCTTTGTTCTCCCTGATATAATCACACAGCCAAGGAGAGAGCTGGAGAGCCCCTCAAGCCCCAGCCTGGTCAGGTGACATGACCACCTGCTGAGGGACATTGCATTGCTGCCCAGAGACCAAGAGCCCCTGCATCAGAACACCCCCTCCAACCTGCAACCCTGGCTGACAGCTGCCCGGGAAGCAGCTGAAAGGGTGAATTTCAGGGCACCTTGCAGTTACCCACACCCTGACACAAGCGCCAACACAAGCCTGGTTCTGTTCTGTGGTAAGTCCCAACCTACCATCAGCTCTTGGGGATGGCGATGGGACTCTGCGAGTCTTGCAAAAACTGGTTGCCTATCCTGAACTTCCTGGCAAAGTGACCTAGGCTTGCCTTCATCTTCCTGGATCTCAGCTTCCCAACCAGAACATTTCCTGTCAACTCACAGAGCAGTGAGATGTTTTGGAGAGGAGTGTTGTGTTCTGGGAGCAGTGCAGTGTTCTGGGAAGACCATGTGGCCAGTGCCTGCATGCACAGGGTACTCCCTATGAGGCTCTGCACCTCCACCTCTGGCTTACTTCTCCCCAAGGGCACAGAGCTTGGGGGCATGTCCATTTGGCAGCTTGGATGTGTTTGCATTAAATGCTTTCACAGCTTCAGTTTGTCTCCTGCACTCAGGAGGTCCCTACTGATTGAACCGTGGATGGAACTCTCCCAGGACCTAGACGTTCTTGAGCCTTCCTCACAAATTTTATTTGTGAAGATTTTATTTCCAAAGCAATCTGTCCTTTTGTTCACCTGTACTGCCCACCTGTCTGGTGTCAGTACTCCTGCCTGGTGTTGATACATGGCACCTGTCTGTGTTCTGTATTATGTGGCACTTGCATCTCTGATCCATAGTGACTGCAGAGATGAAGGGGGCAGGGAAGACTGTGGGGTCACCATACAGAAAGGGAAAATAGTAGATTATCCCCACTATGCCCAGCACCTCTGACCTCTAGGCAGAGTTGATCTGGGATCCCCATATTTGTG
Organism: Uropsilus gracilis; assembly: GCA_004024945.1. Lineage (NCBI taxonomy): Eukaryota > Metazoa > Chordata > Mammalia > Eulipotyphla > Talpidae > Uropsilus > Uropsilus gracilis. The sequence continues at coordinate 35,429 of PVHY01005375.1, read as the reverse complement.
CAATCTGTGCTTTATCAGGAAGGGGAGCCCAGGTCAGGAAAGATCAAACAGTGCAAAGAGATTTTACTTTGTAAGTCATAAAACAATTTTCAACAGTAAGATGGATATTTTATTATCTTTAGCAACTCACTCATCGTGAAGTTTCTCCCTCTCTGTCTCCTGAGCTATTACTAATCTCAACTGACAGAGACACTGAGCCCCCACCCACATCTTTACTTTCCCTCTTCCTGAGATCTGTGTTTTCAGACAGACATCTATCTACAAGACTGGACAGACAGACAGTCAGGGTCTGGGGAGTCTTGGGGTCATGCCACTGGGCAGACTGCAGAGTGGCCTGGCCTCTAGCCCTTGTCTCTTTGACCCACAGGGTACCCCTCTGAGCACTTGGGCAGAGCAGGGCTCTGCCCCTCTCCCAGGCTAAGGTACCAGGGCACAGGCCTGGCGGAGAGGACAGGAAGGAAGGTCAGCCCTCTGGCAGTACACTGTTTCTGGAAGAGGGGGATGTACTTTCTAAGCTCAGCCCTTGAAGTCTTTACCACATTTAACCATCAGGACGCAGGATGCAGGCATTGCAGCTCTTCCTGGGGGAGCTGTAACAGACCCTATGGAGGGTGTGGTCCCAGGTGTGGGTCAGGGAGGGTGACTCTCTCCAGGGCAGAGCCTGTGGTTGGTTCTGAAGGGAGGGATGGCACTCAGGCTCCAGAAAGGGCCTCAGAAGTGAGGCTAACAAGCCAGGAATTCGATTTCTTGGGTCACAGCACCAGCTCTCTTAACTCTTCCGGTGTGAAGACCCAGGACCCTGCTGGCCTCTCATGTCCTGTCACTTCACCTGCAGCCCAGTGTAGAAAGGAGGGAGGAAAGGTCTCTGGAGCACATTTAGGAAAGAGGCCAGCTGGTGGGCTTTAGCCTCCGTGTGGCCTTCCATGGGAGAACAGGTGCACTGTCCTCACAGATCCAGGGGTGCCATGGAGGCCCATGGACAACAATTGCAGCAAGAGGTAAAGCCAGGTTTCCTCTGAAGCCTGGCAGCCCTGATGTTGCTGAGAGAGGGCAGGGAAGCAGCAAGTGCGCTCCCTGTGCAGTCAGAGGACCCATAGACAAGGGACAAGGGGTTCTCACTTGTCACTGCTGGTGGTACAGGTCAGCTTTCTGTTGCGAGATTAGGTTTCTTGTGCCTTCAAGTCTGAGATCCCTGCATCTCCCGGATCCTAAGCATGTCCTGTCTGTGCTCAGAAGGTACCAGCTGGTCCAGGGGGCTGGGGCTTTCAGGCACATGGAATTGCTGGCACAGGTTCCTTTCCCCTGGTAACAATGCACGGGGGAAGGTGAAGCGCTCTGGCAAGGTCAATGGACAGTGGGACTGATGAGTATCAAGCTCTGAATGCAGTGCTTACCCTGGTATTGTGACATTACCATGTGGGTCACATGACTGCATTCACAGTTCAAAGATAGAGGAACAGACACAGAGAGGTGAGAAAGTTCTCAAGACCACACAGCTAGGTCCTCAGGAGAGAAAACTTCCCTGAGGCATAGTTCCAGCCCACCAGCCCACTCACCAGGGGCTCCAGTCAAGTGCCTCTCACTGTCTGTATACCTGAATAACCCAAGAAGTCCCAGCTCCCTTGTTAGGAATCGCGTATGAAATGAAGAAGAAATTGAGATGGAAGAGATGGATAGTGATCTTGAGGCTAGGCCACAGAATGGGGATCCTGGGCAGCAAGTCCAGGTCCAACTTTAAAGAAGTTGAGATGTCACTTATATACCCCAGGCAGGAAATGTTACAATGATGTAAAGAGGAAGTAGCAAAGCGTACATGACATGTAGTAGGCAGGATGAGGGGATGCGCTATAACAGGAGAATTTATCTTTGGGGGCAACAATCATTACTAACAGGTCATATGTCTCTTGGGACATTCCAAAGTGGTTATTAAGCTGGGTTATAGGTGAGAGATGTGCTATCTCCCACCCTCTAGTGTGCCAGAGGGGGCTAGACAGATAGGAGGTGTTCCTCCTATCTGAAACTCCATCTCCCTACCTGCTTCCACATCCCACACTCCCTCAAGCCACCCACGCATTCTTCCCATGCCTTTTGTACCCCATGCTGGCCCCCACAAAAGGCCACACACTAGGGTTGCATTGAGTATGTCCCATGTGCAACCTTGTGTAGCATGAGTGTGAAATACATACAAACACAATCATACACAGACTCACACAGGACCTCTTTGTTATAGGGGAGGACCCCAGAATTCAGTGAGAAAGTGTGTGAGCATACCAGGCTAGCCCCATTTACTGAACCCCACCATTATAAAGAGCCCCAGTCAGTGTGTCCACAGCCCACAGTTCTAGTCCCCAGAGAGTTGTTCCACCTCTTGCACTTATCTCCAAATTCAATACAGTATGGTAAGTGTTCACTGTCTGCTTCCAGTGAACCAATTTCCCAGGCCTGGGGACCCCTGAAGAGATCTGTATGCAGTGCATAGTGTCTTAGGGTTGCCTAGGTACATACAGTCTGAGCATGAGCAGACACCATGCAGGGAGCTGTGTGTCAGCAGCATTTTCAATGCTATTTATTAATTTTTTTCTGCTAGTCATTCCTGAGAGCTGCCCACACCCAGCATCTCTGAAAGCATCTGTGTCATCAGGACCCCTGCAGTGGAGACCACATTCCATACATGCAGAACCAATCGAGCGTGACAAAGTCAGCTGCTCTTATCAGGAAGTATGAGTGGTCAGGACCTCCGCTAATGGTTCTCAGTTTTTCAACAATTCTCAAGCAGTCTTCTAGGAGCACTGAACCCTTACTTGAAATTGGAGCACATAAAGGTGACTCAGCTGAATGCTACACCAAGAGGGGGTGAGGCCTCAAACATTACGCTTCCAGTGGCTCCTCCATAGCACCAATGAGGCATCACTGCTGACATACAGAAGCACACATGGTACCAAAGGCTGAAATCTGGAGAGTAATCAAACTCTGCCAAGTTGGGAAGTCTCTCAGCATGTGGGAGATAGGAGAGCAAAGCTGGGGCCTACCTGCCCTCTGGAGGGGACATTTATAAAACTGAAACCCAAAAGATGGCAGCCAAGAATGGTAAGAAACGACACGTAAGAGAATGACAAGGAGATTCACCTCAATATTTATTTTGGGCACAAAATGAAGACTCCTTGAGAATTCTTAAGTGGAATTCACACCTTAGATAGGATTCAAACTATTTTGTCAAAAATACTCACTCTGTGGTTGATATGATTCTCCTAGAGGAACTGAACTTTGCCTTAGGCCTCATAAAATTTCCACATGGAAATTCCTCATGGAATTTTCTTTGTTTTACAAAGAAAATAAGTCATACACAAAAACTCCCAAAACCACACAAAGGAATTAGGTGCCATACATGAAAGTGAGAAGAAACAGGCACATGGTAACATGTTTTGTCTCTGTGAACTATCAGACCCTTGCTTCATGTAAAAAATCCCATGAATATGTGAGTGTGAACAATTCACTTTAATAATATCCAAGCAGATTTAGAAAATAATCAAAAAGAACTTGTAGGAAAAATACTTAATTAGAATTATAAAAGATAGGTTAGATTTAATACAGAATATTAAATACAATTAGAGAGATGTTTTGCAAATAGGAGGATGGGTTCAAATAATTACCTGAAATTCAGTTTAGAGAAACAAAGTGATGAAATAATTAAAGATGAGATGTTGAGGTCAGAATGGAAAAGACTAACATCTAATTGAGAACTATGATAGAGAAAATGTGGAAAAAGAATTTTTTACCTTAATTTTTTAATTGATTGATTTAAAAAAAAATTGATTGCAAATATATGTCATGTCATTGACTACTCTGAGGTTCTCCCACCACCTTATCACCCAGGAATCATCTTAATCTCTTGTCTCTATTCCTCCCCCAATTTTGTCCCCCTCCTCATTCACTCTATGCTTTAGTTCTGCTGATAGTTTTAATTTTTCTTGTCCATTTGTTTGATTTTTCCCCTTATATCTCACACATAAGTGAGACCATCCAGTATTTCTCTTTTCCTTTCTGGTTTATTTCTGCTAACATGATTCCTTCTAGCTCCATCCATGTTGTTGAAAATAAACTAAGTTTGTCTTTTTGGATTCATGAATAATATTCCATTGTGTACACATACCACACATTTCTTATCCATTCATCTGTTTTGGGGCATTTGGATTGTTTCCGTATCCTGATAATTGTAAATAGTGCTGCAATAAACATAGGAATACAAATTCCTTTTGGTTTAGTGCTTTGTATCCTTTAGGTAGAAGAGGGATTTGTGGATCAAATGGTATTTCCATTTTCAATAGGTCCTCCACCCAGCCTTCCATAAAGGCTGGACCACTTTGTATTCCACCAGTTTGTAAATGTGTTCCTTTCTCTCCACGTCCACACCAGCACTGTTGCTCATTTTTTTCATATGGGGAATTCTTACTGGTATGAGATGGTATCTCATTGTGATTTTGATTTGCATTTCCCTGATTATTAATGATGTTGAGCATTTTTTATATGCCTGTTGACCACTTGTATTTCTTCATTCAAGAAGTGTCTTTTTATTTCTTTATCTCATTTTTTGAGTGGGTTTTTTGCTTTATTTTTGTTAAGTTGTCTGAGTTTCTGGATCTTTGTTATCAGTCCCTTATTACTTGTATGGAGGGCAAAAATTTTTTTCAAATCAGTTGGGTTTCTTTTTGTTTTGGTTATTGTCTTTTTTGCTATATGAAGCTGGTTAGTTTAATGTGTTGTGAATGTTTTGGAAAAGGAATATTTGAAAAGATAATAGCAAATGATTTTCAGAATTATTGAAAGATACCAAACTTCAGATTCAAGAAGTCCAACCAGTTACAAATAAGATCATGACAAAGAATCTACCTGAAGCACATCATGTGAAACTGCAGGAAACCAGAGTCAAAGAAAAGATACTAAAGCAGGCAGGGAGTGAAGACAAAGCCATAGCAATTAAACCAACAGCTGACTTCTCAGAAACAGTGAAAGCATGTGAAATAGAATTGTCAATGTGACAAGAGAAAATAACTGCCATTTTCCATAGAGAGGAAAATGATCTTTCCTGAGAGAAAAACCCAAAAGAAAACATTCCTAACAATACAAAGTAAAGTAATTTTGAAGAATGTGTTTCTGGCAGGTGGGAAATTATTTCAGATGGAAAGTTTGAGATGCATGAAGAAATGGTGAGAAATGAACATTGAAAACTATGCACATAATCATGATCTAGTTAACTGTGAAATCAACCAAAATGTCTAATTTGGGGAATTAGAAAAAAGAGAAAAAGTATTATAAAAAATAGCAAGGGAGTTAAAAGGTACAATTTTACTTAAATATTCTAATGTTCCAGCAATCTTCAAAAGGAGTTAGAAATGAAAGCCTTAAGCAACACTGCTAAAAGTACCTGAGGCAACCACTAACAAACTGGACAAAGAGAGGGCCATGTTGTAAGCAACTATAGAGCAAGTACAGTAACTAAGAAAAAACATAAACCTTCCAAAATAAGACGAGAAAGGAAACAGAACAGAAAATTCAGATTAAAAAACATAAAATAACTGATAGAATCCAAACAACAAATTTAACTATACTAACATAATATATTCAGATGTACTAAATTTTTATGATGGGAATACAAATACTATCAGTTTTCTTTTCAATCTCACACATCTTGTTTGTAAGATACAACCACCACCACCACCACCGACAACAACAAAGAATGAATGGTTGGAAGTAAAAAGACAAAAAACAATACCATTAAATGTTCATTAAAAAATGTTTTTATTTATTTATTTTTATTCTTTAAACCACAACCTTGGTAAATGGCTCATTAAATGTTCATTAATGAAAAAAGACAACATACTTTTTTTTCCCCTTTTTGGCACCAATGTTTATTTCAGGGGAAAGGTGTAAAGACCTGGATCGTTCCTGTGTGGTCCAGCTTCTCACTTGGTCTTTGGGTTACAGAGTCTTCATCCAACAAAGACAGCTTCTTCCCTGAGGGCCTCCTAAATCCTGATAATTTGGTTATATTTGGCTAGACCTCTGAATGGCAGAGGGCATCAGTCTTGATCTCTCCCAAGTAGAGGTTGGTGATGGATATGCCCCAGATGAGTGACTCCATCACTCTCCAACATTAGATTCAGCCAGTTTGCAGGACTGGATGAATTAGGTCACCACACCAATCTGGTAAACCTCCAGCAGCTGGAATTTCCAAGCCTTCATCTCCATCGTCTGGACACTCTTCTTCGGGTTGGTGACTGGTCATTCCTACAATCAGGATGTTGACCCCTGAGAGAAATGAGGTCCAGGTAGCCCAGTCATCCTGGCCAAATGGGTGCTTATTGGGGACAAGAGTATATTTCCTGTTGAAGCTCTTGTACCCCATTTTTATTTTCAGGCTTATCAATTAATATACTAGTCAGTCAATCAATCAATCAACCTGTCTATCTATCTATCTATCTATCTATCTATCTATCTATCTATCTATCTATCTATCTATCTATCTATCTATCTATCTATCTACTCACTTGATTAGATGTAACTCACTTTATTTTCTGCCAGAAGAGGAACAAAAGAACTAAAAAGACACTTCTCCAAAGGAGAAATGCAAATAGGCAACAAGTATATGGAAAAAAAATTCAGTATCATGTGTTATAAGGGAAATGTAAATCAAAACCACAATGAGATAGCACCTCACAGCTTCACAAATAGCTCATATTGCAAAAAAAAAACTAGAAACAATAAATACTGGTGAGGATGTGTTAGAAAAGGAACTTTCTTTTCATTGCTAGTAGGAAAACAAATTGGTCCAGCCACTGTGCAAAGTTCCTCAGAACAGTAAAAATGGATCTACCATATGATCCAGTGATTCCACTCTTAGGAATCTAACCAAAGAACATAAAAACACTAATTCAAATGGGAACCTGCACTCCCATATTTATTGCAGCACTATTACAATAGCAAGATATAGAAACAATACTAATACCTCCAAACAGATAAGTGGATCAAGAAGATGAGAAATAAATACACAATGGGATACCACTCAACTATCAAAAAACAACAAACAAAATTCATGTCATTTGTGGCAAAGTGAATGAAGGTGGGAGGAATTATGCTAGCCAAAATTATTCAGAAGCTAGCCAAATTAGTCAGAAGGAAAAATATCAAATGGTCTCATTTACATGTGCAATATAGAGAAACTGAACAAAGGTTCAGAAAAAAGACAAAGCTTTCAAGCTGACTTGCAAGGCATCCAGCAGGGAAGAGGATAGGAAGAGGGGTCAAAATAGGAAAGGTAGGAGCACAAAGGACTGTGGAGACAGATCACAGGTGCTCTGCTGGTGAGAGAACTACATGGACTACACCTGTGAGAAGCAATCAGATACTACCCCCAAATTACAATCTAAGAAAATAAGTAAATTTTATAATAATTTAAAAGAAAGTTATGTGGTGGTCATTGCTGGAGCCTGAGTTCTCTGCAAAGACATTCTTGTGTAGTCTTCACCACATGGTCAGTGAATTCCTCATTGAGAGACACGCTTTCCAAAGGTTAGGAGTGAGATAGCAGTAGGTCTTGGAGATGGCAATGAAGGTAACTTGGGTAAAGTTTGCCCAGGCTGGTAATTCAGACCCTGGCTGAGGTGTAGCCATCATTAATACCAGCTATCAGCAGCAACTTCTTGGGCATAGGGGTTGAGACAAGCCAGTGCCCCTGCAGCACTGGCAACTTCTGCCACCTGATGTGTCCATGATGAAGATACTACTCAATTATTTTAAAAGGTGAAATAGTATCTTCTGGGGCAATATGGATGAAATTGTTAGACTAATTCCCATAATCAAGGATAGAATTGCACCAGGAACTTGAGTAATGTAGGAGGAGACAATATGGAATGAGACACATAGAGACACTTAGAAGAGACATAGGTGAAGCTGACAATGTCAGCCTTTATACTTTGTACTCTGATTTGCTCTATTCATCCCAAATAACCCTGGCTCCTTCCATCCCTTTTCTATAGTTCCCTGCCAGAAGGTATCTTAAACTTGTGCACCTTCCAGACCTCACTTGGACCAAACCTGCATGGCTGGGCTCTTTCCCATAAGAGGATTGTATCTTTGGATTTTTTCTTAAACTACCATCCTTTTTTTCCCCTTCTTTATCCATGCACACTATCCTATTAAAGTTCTTTCACACTAGGAATATGCTTTGTTTTTATATGGCCAACGGCAGAAGATCTTTAGAACTTGTAAGTTTAAGGTCCCAGAGTGGCTCTCAGACTGTTCACCTGCAAAACTTGAAGTGATTATCTTAAGTGAAATAAATCTAAAAGTTAAAGACAATTACCAGATGGTTTCAAACTGGCTTAGTGCACACACACACACACACACACACACACACACTTTTGATTTTGACTCTGAAAATAAGATAAATATGGTAGTTACAAGAGAGATTAGAGCAGGTTCAGTAGTGTTAGTGGGCAGGGTGAGGTACATCTTAGAACTCCAAATTTTGCATGATTTAAATAGGCTCTGCTATTCACCTCACAATATACTCTAAGTATATAAAGTCTTCAATAAAAATAATTTTAATACAATTAGTGTGCAATTATTAGAGACAATTAGTATGCAACAAAGAGAAGAAAAATAGTTAAAATAATTTTCCCAAGAAGCACCCAAAGTTATCCATTCTTTGTGAGTAGATGTTAGTCAAATAGGGTTGATCCAAAGCAGGGCAGCTAAGGCCAAAAATTTTGCCACAAGGTTAAGACACATTCTGGTGGGAACCAGTAGGGATCAGGTAATTCTGAAAGGAATGGAGCAAAATCAGTGCTCAAAGGAATATTACACCATGGAAAGAAAGTCAGCCTACTGAAATGGATATAGAAAATTATTTTGATCTAACTGAAAAAGTATTCAGAACCCCCATAATGAAAACAATGAAAACCCCCCAAAAATCCACAGAAAAGCTACTTGAAACAATAAACCAGGTCAGTAAGGTAGCTGGTTAGAAGATCAACACACAGAAGTCAGTAGTTTTCTCATACACATAAAATCAAACAGAAGAAATTGGAAAAACCACCCCATTTACCATTGCACCAAAAAAAATTTAAATACCTGGGAATAAACCTAACAAAACACGTGAAAGAACTACACAAAGAAAACATTAAAATATTGCTAAGAGAGACAGAAGAGAACATAAGGAAATGGAAAGACATTCCCTTCTTATGGATTGGATGAATTAATATCATCAAAATGGTCATTCTACCAAAAGAATTTTCTACAGATTCAATGCAATCCCTACAAAAATTCCAATGACATTCTTTAAAGAGATAGAACAAAAATTACTGAAATTTATATGGAATAACAAAAGACCTTGAATATAAAAAATCCTCCATAACAAAAAAAGAGAGAATGGAGGTATTACTATTCCAGACTTCAAAATACACTACAAAGCTATAGTAATTAAAACAGCATAGTACCAGTACAAAAACAGACAATCAGACCAATGGAACAGAATTGAGTGCCCTGAAATAAAACCACACATATATAGTCAACTAATCTTTGTCAAAGGAATGGAAAACTTGCATTGGAATAAACTTACATGGGAAGCCTCTTCAATAAATAGTGCTGGGATAACTGGACCAAGACATACAAAAAAAAAAAAAAAAAAAAAAGACCTAAAACACTCCCTCACACCATGTACAAAAACCAACTCAAAATGGAAAAAAACTTGATGTAAGACCTGAGACCCTAAAGTATATAGAGGAAAATGGGAAATCCCTCCATGAATTACACATCAGAAATCCATTTCTGTGGACTGAGTTTTACTGGCCCAGGAAAAGAAAACTTGGAGGCAATGAGCTCGCAACTGAAAAGCCCAGTGGGGCTCAGGCTGAGACATGGACTGAGTTTTACTGGCCCAGGGAAATCCAACTCAGCAGAGATGAGCTCCCACTCCAGAAGCCTGGTGGGGCTGAGGTGAGGACTTGAGCCAGCATCCAACTATTTCCAGTTGCCAAGAAAATGCACCTGGGAGACAGGGTGGGGTCACGAGCTTTGCAACTGAATGGGCCTCTGCCATTCAGGCTCAGTGCAGACTGAGTTTTACTGGCCCAGAGAAAGACAACTTGGAGGCGATGAGCTCGTACCCCAATGCCTAGAAGTGATGGCGCAGACTTGAAAAACAAGAACACTCACTACCCAAGAATGTCAAGACAACCCCAGTCAAAAAGGGTTACACGACAAGCCATAGAAGCTTGGAGGTACTAAAAAAATATTTAAGACCCATCAATCTGAAAGAGGAGAAACAATGAAAAAAGAGGACAGACAATACAATACAAACTGCACATCTAGTTCCACTCTCTGGAAAGGAACTTGTCCCCCAAAATAGCCAACAGAAACAAGATATAATCACCACAGCAGCAAAGCACAAAGGAAGAGTTAACCACAACTCGACAGGCTTCAACATGCCATCTAATACTAGAGTAGTAGTCACTCAATACGTAGAGCAAGTCCAAAAGGAAAACAAAGGAAGGAGGAAGATTACAAATACTCAAGCAAACCCTAAGAAGAATAACTCACCACCAAAGGATAAACAATCTGCAGAAACCAACATGGATGACATGGAAGAAATGCTTCATATGTCAGACAAAGAATTCAGAATTGACATGATAAAAACACTCATAGAGGCCAAGGAAGTGGGGGCAAAAGGGAAAGTAAGAGATTAGAAGCTTTCAATGAACTAAAAAAAGTAGCAGAAAAAATGTAGAAAAGTGCAGCAAAATGAGCAATATCATTGACAAACAGAAAAATGAAATTGAACCCTAAATAAGAAGCTGCAGGAAATACAGTGTATAAGAGGAGCAATAGAAAAGCTAAAAATGCAGGGAAGAGCCAGGAAAGCAGATTAGAAGAAATAGAAGAACGAGTCAGGACAGTAGAGGACACAGAAGTAGAGAGAATGAAGAGAGAGAAAAACAAAGTAAGAAGACAGAAGAAAAAAATCAAAGATCTGTCAGATACCCTAAAGAAAACAAATAAAAGAGTGATTGGAATCCCAGAAGGTGAAGAGAAAGACATAGGATCTGAAAGACTTTTCAATGAAACAATGGAGGCAAATTTCCCAAACCTGAAGATAGAAATGAAAATAGACATACAGGAAACAAAAAGGACACCAAACTACTTTAATGAAAGAAGAAACACAGCATGACACATTGTAGTAAAAACTTTCAAGAGCCAAAGAAAAGAAAAAAATTATGAGAATAACAAGATAGAGGAAACAGATAACCTACAAAGGAAAACTGATTAGACTGACCTCAGATTTCTCAGAAGAGACACTCCAAGCAAGGAGAGAATGGGGCCACATCTTCAAAACACTCCAAGACAAAAAGTGCCAACCAAGAATACTCTATCCAGCAAAGCCGTCCTTACTTTATGAAGGAAAAATTAGAACCTTCTAAGACAAAGCCTCCAGAAATTTGCAATCACCAAACCCCCACTCCAAGAACTTCTGCAAGAAGCCCTAAGATTGAAACCTGCAGAAGAATAAAAAGAATGAGTAACAAAAAGAAAAGAAAGATGAAACAGAGCCCCAAATGACCACCAGAAACCCATTGTTAGAACCTCAGACATAAATAATTACTCTAAATGTCAATGGACTAAACTCATCAATCAAAAGACTCAGAGTTGCAGACTGGATTAAAGACAGAACCCAAAATTTTGCTGTCTCCAAGAAACACATCTGATCCCAACAGACAAGCATGGATTGAAGGTAAAAGGATGGAAAACAATTCTACAAGCAAATGATCCCCCCAAAAGCATTCTAATAGCAGACAAAGCAGATTTCAAAATAAAAAAAGTACCAAAGGATAACGAAGGTCACTACCTAATGGTTCAAGGTCAACCAATCAAAAACACAAAACAATTATCAACATATACTCATCAAATGTGGGTGCACCAAGATTCATAAGACAGCTACTAAGAGAACTGAAAACAAATATAGATGAAAACACATATGTAGTAGGAGACTTCAACACCCCACTCTCATCAAAGACAGATCAAAAAAAACAAAAGCTACACAAGGATACAAAAACCTTAAAAGAAGACCTAGACAAAATGGACCTAATAGATATCTACAGGACACTATACCCACAAGGAAAAGAATACATCTTCTCAAATGAACATGGATCATTCTCTAAAATTGATCACATGCTAGGCCACAAGGCAAACATGAATAAATACACAAAGATTAAAATAATACCAACTTTTATTCAGGTCATAAGGGTATCAAACTAGCAATCAACAATAAAAAGAAAGCAAGAAGAACATCAAACACTTGGAGACTGAACAATATACTACTAAATGAAGAATGGGTAATTGGAGAAATTAAAACTTACTTTGAAACAAACAACAAAGAAGACATAACATTCTAAAATGTCTGGGATGTAGCAAAAGCATATCTAAGAGGAAGGTTCATAGCAATATAGGCCCATATCAAAAACCAAGAAAATAACCAAAAAAAACAACCTAACTAACAACCTAACAAGAACTCAAAAAAATAAGAAAAAGAGCATCAAAAAAACCCCAAACTCAGCAGAAGACAAGAAATAACAAAAATAAAAGAAGAAATGAATAACTGAGAAGTCAAAAAGACTATCCAGAAGATCAACAAAACCAGAAGCTGGTTCTTTGAAAAAATAAAATTGATAAGTCCCTTGCAAAGCTCACAAAGGAAAGAAGAGAGAAAATCCCAATAAACAGAATCACAAATAAAAGAGGAGAAATTACAACAGATACAAAACAAACCCAAAGGATAATAAGACATTACTATGAACAACTTTATGGAAATAAATACAACAACCTGGATGAGATGGACAGAGTCTTAGAAAGATAAAATTCTCCAAAATTGAACAAGGAAGATACAGTGAACTTAAATAAACCAATCAATCACAAGCAGTGAAATTGAAGCAGTCATCAAAACTCTGCTTAAAAACAAGAACCCAGGACTTGATGGCTTTACAAATGAATTCTACCAGACATTCAAAGATGAAGTAGTAGCCTGCACTACTAAAGCTTTTCCAAAGAATTGAGAAAGAAGGAAAACTGCCAAACAGATTCTATGAAGCAAACATCACACTCATACCAAAACCAAATAAGGACAGCTCCAAGAAAGAAACCCATAAACCATTTTCCCTAATGAACACAGATGCAAAAAAATTTAAACAAAATCCTGGCAAATCAAATCCAATGATGCATAAAAAGCATTATTCACCATGACCAAGTGGGGTTTATCCTGGGGCACAAGGATGGTTCAAGATACGGAAATCAGTTAATACAATAAACCACATCAACAAAGAGAAAAACAAAAACCACATCATAATATCAATTGATGCAGAGAAAGCATTTGACAAAGTTCAGTATCCATTCATGATAAAAGCCCTTGAAAAATTAGGGATTAAAGGAACTTACCTCAACATAATAAAAGCCATCTATGACAAACCTAAGGCAAACATCATCCTAAATGGGGAAAAACTAAAATCATTCCAGTTAAGATCTGGACCCAGGCAAGGATGCCCATTCTCCCCTCTACTCTTTAACATTGTACTGGAAGTTGTAACTAGGGCAATAAGACAAGAGAAAGACATAAAAGGGATACAAGTAGGTAAAGAGGAACTGAAGCTATCATTATATGCTGGTGACATGATTCTCTATATAGATAACCCCAAAAAAAAATCGACAGAAAAATTGCTTGAAATATTTAAACCAGTTCAATAAGGTAGCTGGATACAAAATCAACACACAGAAGTTGGTAGCTTTCCTATACACAAATAGTCATATAGAAGAAGAAGAAATCAGGAAAACCATCCCATTTACCATTGCACCAAAAAAAATTAAATACTTGGGAATAAACCTAACAAAACACTATACAAAGAATATTTTAGAATGCTGCTAAAAGAGATAGAAGAAGACATAAGGAAATGGAAAGACATTCCCTGTTCATGGATTGGAAGAATTAATATAATCAAAATGGCCATCCCACCAAAGGCAATTTACAGATTCAATGCAATCCCAATAAAAAACCTATTAAAGTTTTTACATAGATAGAACAAAAATTACTGAAATTCATATGGAATAAGAGAAGACCTCGAATATCAAAAAGTCTCCTGACCAGAAAAAAAAAGAATGGAGGTATTACAATTTCAAACTTCAAACCATACTACAAAGCCATAATAATTAAAACAGCTTAGTACTGGTACAAAAACAGACAATCAGACCAATGGAACAGAACTGAGTGCCCTGAAATAAAACCACATATATATAGTCAACTAATCTTTAAGAAAGGAGTGAAAAACTTACATTGGAACAAAGATAGCCTCTTCAATAAATGGTGCTGGGAAAATTGGATTAAGGCATGCAAAAAAATGGACCAAGACAACTCCCTCACACCATGTACAAAAATCAACTCAAAATGGATAAAAGACTTAGATGTCAGATCTGAAACCATAACGTACATAGAGGAAAACTTGGACAAAACCCTCCATGAATTACAATTCAGAAATCCCTTTCTGGAAACATCTAGAGATGGTAAAAAAAATGAAGGAAAACATAAACACATGGGACTATATCAAACTAAAAATCTTCTTACAGCAAAAGAGACAACAGAAAAACAAAAAGAAGCCCAACTGAATGGGAAAAAATTTTTGTCCTTCACAAAAGTGATAAGGGTTTAATAACGAAGATCCACAAGGAACTCACACAACTAAACAAAAGCAAAATAAGAAGCCCAATCAAAAATGGGGAGAAAAACCAAAAAGACACTTCTCCAAAGAGGAAATACAAATGGCAAACAGGCCAAAATGTCCAAAAACAGATGACTGGATGAAAAAAACATGGTACATATACACAATGGAATATTACTCATCAATTAAAAACAACAAATTGAATGATTTTTTTGATAACATGAATGGACTGAGAAGAAATCATATTAGCAGAAACAAATCAAAATGAAAAAGACAGAAACCAAATGGTTTCACTACTATATGGGACATGGGAAAAATAAACAAAAAGTCATGATGAAAAGTCAAAACAGGTCAACAACCAAATTAAAGTATACAAGCTGGGGAGGGGGGGACAGGGTGGAAATGGTCAGGGGGGGTGTACCATAGAGATCACAAAGATGTGAAATTTATATATAAATAATTTAATATTAAAAAAATAAACCCACACATCTGAGTAAAAAAAAAATAAAGTACTTAAAGTGCTCACCAAAAAACAAAAACAAAAACAAAACAAAGTGCTAACAGGCACATGAAAGTCTATTCAATGTCACTAGCAATCAGGGATATGCAAATCAAAACCACAATGAGATACCACCTTACACCAGTAAGAATGGCCCACATCCAAAGAATGGGCAACAAGTGCTGGTGAGGATGTGGAGAGAAAGGAACACTCTTACACTACGGGTGGGAATGTAAATTGTTCCAACCACTATGGAAAACTGTGTAAAGGACCCTCAAATTAATGAAATTGAAACTACCATTTGACTCATCAATTGCTCTTCTGGGAATCTACCCAAAGAAGGCCTCAATACTTATACATAAGGTCACTTGTACTCAGATGTTTATTGCAGCACTTTTTATAATTTCAAGGACATGGCAACAACCCATATGTCCCAATACAGAAAAATGGATGAAAAAGATGTGGTATGTATACACAATGGAATATTACTCATCAATTAAAAATGATGGATAGACCTAGAAGAAATAATATCAGCAGAAATAAGTCAGAAAGAAAAAGACAAAAACCAAATGGTTTCACTAATATATGGTATATAGTAAAAACAATCAAAAGGCTAGGAGGAAGAGTCAAAACAAGCTAACAACCAAACTACATTACACAACTTGGGGGAGGGGGGATGGTTTGGAGCAATCAGAGTGGGGGGAAGGTGTTGAGTGGTCCCCAGGAATACAAAGATGTAAAAAAATATATAAATAAAATATTTAATAATAAAAAAGAAAGCGCCGAAAGGTTTAAGAAAAATGGCAGAAAAGGCACAGAAGGAAAAAAATGAAATGCAAAATATAATCAACACAAAATGAGGAATGAAAAC
Organism: Uropsilus gracilis; assembly: GCA_004024945.1. NCBI lineage: Eukaryota > Metazoa > Chordata > Mammalia > Eulipotyphla > Talpidae > Uropsilus > Uropsilus gracilis. The sequence goes on along the minus strand of PVHY01005375.1, from coordinate 19,306 downwards.
AAAACTTTAAAATGTATATATGGTGGATGCTAACAGATCAATGGAGGAACTAAAGAAAAGCTCTGAAGAAAGAAATGGAAGAACGAATCAGTACTCCTGAAGATGTAAAAAAGAAAAGGAGAGTGAAAAATCACTCCAAGAACTATCTGACACCATGAGGAAACACAAATATCAGAGGAATCCCCGAAGGGGATGAGAGAGACAAAGGAACTGTGAAACTGTTCAAGGAAGTAAGTGAAGAGAATTCCCCAAATGTGAAGCAAGAAATGAAAATAGAGATATAGGAAAGTAGAAGAAATACCATAATGGAAAAAAAAAAAAAACAAAAAACTACTGCAAGACATTAAATAGTACAGCTCTCAAAAGTCCAATACAAAGAAAACAATGAAGCTGATAAGAGGCAAAAAGCAAGTAACCTATAAAGGAAATCAATGAGGCTCACATTAGACTTCTCATAAGAAACAGAAAAGAGATAATTCTCAAGAAGGGAATGGAGTGACATATTCAAGAAACTCCAAGACAAAAGATGCCAGCCAAGAATACGTTATTATGCAAAGCTCTCCTTCATCTATGAAGGAAAAATATGGACCTTCTCAGACAAACAAGGTCTTCAGAAATTTAATACTAATAAACCTTCCTTCCTACAAGTAGTCTTAAAATTTAAAACAATAGAGGAACTGACAGGGAGAATGTAACAGAGTAATTAATGAATAGAACCACACATAAAAAATGAACGAAATAACTAGTACAGATTTTCATATGTCAATAATCACTGTAAATATTAATGGATTAACCTCACCAATAAAAAGAAAAGACATTAGATAAATTCATATGTAGTAGGAGTTTTCAATACCACTCTCACCAAGGGACAGATAAATGAGACAAAAATAAACAAGGACATAATAACTCTAAATGAATACCTAAGACAAATGGGCCTAATAGACATCTATAGAAGACTGTACCCCCCAAAAAAACTGAATATATATATATATATATATATATATATATGTCTCAAGTACATATGGATCATTTTTTAGGATTAATCATGTACTGGGTCACAAGACCAGTATCAACAAATTCATGAAGTTTGACATCATACCATCTGTTTTCTCTACCCACAAAGGCATTGGATTAGAAATCAAACATGAAAGGAAGGACAGGAACCTCCCATTTCATGGAGACTGAAATCTTCACTATTGGAGAGCTATTGGATTAATGAGGAAATCAAAGAAGAAATGAATAAATAATTCAAGATGAATGACAATGAGGACAAAACCTTCCTGAATATATGAGATGTTGCAAAAACAGTAATAAGAGCAAAGTATATAGCAATATAGTCCCATATCAAGAAACAAGAAAACACACACAAAAAAAATTTTTATGCAAATAAGTTCAACAAACTATGAGGCAGGTAAATTTTTAGAATTATACAATCACCCAAAAATGGATTAAAAAAAAACATAGAAAGCCTAAGCAAACCAATTACAAGTAGTGAAATTGAAGCAGTAATCAAAACCCTTCCCCAAAACAAAAGCCCTGGAACAGATGAATTTATAAATGAGTTCTACCAGATGTTCAAAGATGAACTGGTGTCTATTTTACAAAAAAATCTTTCAAAAAATAGAGAAAGAGGGAATACTACCAAATGCATTCCATGAAGCCAACATCACACTAATATGAAAACCAAACAAAATAACACCAAGAAAGAAAACTATAGACCAATCTCCTGAATGAACAAAGATACAAAATTTTTCAACAAAATCTTAGCAAATAGAATCCAACAATGCATGAAAAAGATAACACACCAGTGGGACTTATTCTAGGGAAACAAGGATGGTTCAACACCCAAAAATCAATTAATATAATTCAACACATCAACAAAAAGAAAAACAAAAAAACCACATGATCATATTAATAGATGCTGAAAAGCATTTGACAAAGTTCAACATCCATTTATGATGAAGGTCCTTGAAATTCTTGGGATAGAAGGAACATACCTTAGCATAACAGAAGTATATAGGACAAATTACAGTCATGGCAAAATCTGAAAGCTTTCCCTTTAAGATCTGGAATACAAAAAATTTGTCCATTCTCACCACCACTTTTTAATATAATACTGGACATCATAATGAGAACAATAAGGAAAGAGAAGGATATATAGTAGTCTAAATAGGGAAAAGAAGTAAAATTATCATTGTTTGCAGATGACATGATGATAAATAGATATAAAACCTTAAAAACTCTACAGAAAAACTAATGAAAATAATAAACCAGTTCAATAAATTAGTCAGTTACATATTACCTTACAAATCAGTTACAAAAGTCAGTGACCTTCTGATATGTAAAAAAACAGCCAGAAGAAAAAATTGAGAAGTCACTCCATTTACAACTTCAATTTGATATCAATGAAAATTAAATACTTGGGAATAAATGTAACAAAAGATGCGAAAGACCTATACAGAGAAAACTGCACATCATTGTTAAAAGAAATACAAGACACAAAGACATGGAAAGACATCTTGTACCCATGGATTGAAAGAATTAGCATTACCAAAATGGTCATTATATCAAAAGTAATCTAGAGATTCAATACAATTCCAATAAAAATTTTGATGAATTCTTTAAAGAAATAGAATTAAATGTTACTGAAATAAGCCTCAAATAGCCAAAGCTTTCCTGACCCAAAAGAGAGAGGATAGAGGCATTACTCTCCCAGACTTCAACTTATACTACAAAGCTATAATAATTAAAACAGCATGGTAGTGTAATAAAAACAAATACAGACCAAAGGAATAGAAATTGAAAGCCAGAAATAAAGCCGTATGTGTATGGTCAACTAATTTATGACAAAGGGGCAAAAAAATTACATTGTAACAAGGATAGTCTCTTCAATAAAGAGAAAACTAACTGGACTGCTGTTTGCAAAAGAATGAATCTAGAGTACTTCCTTACAAAATCAACTCAAATGGAGGAAAGAATTGCACTTAAGGTCTAAGACCATAAAATATATAGAAGAAAACATAGGCAAAACAGTCATGACTTATACCACAGAAACGTTTTTCAGGACATATCTACACAAGCAAGAAAAGCATAAAGAGCTGGGATTATTTCAAACTGAAAAGCTTCTTGCAGCAAAGAAAATAACCAAAACAAAGAGACACCCAACTGAATGGGAAAAAATTTTACACTCCATTCAACTGATAAGTCTAATATCAAAGATCCATAAAGAACTCATACAACTCAACAAAAACAAAGTAAAATGTCCATTCAAAAAACAGGCAGAGGAGCTGAAAAGACAATTTCCTGGATGAAATACAAATGGTCAACAAATATATGAAAAAATGCTCAGCATCACTTATCATCAGGGAAATGCAAATTAAAACCTCGAGATACCACCTCACACCAGTAAGAATGGCCCACATCAAAACAAACAAACAAACAAACAAACTACGCAACAAAAAATGTAGGTGAGAATGTAGAGAAAAATGAACACTGTCACACTGCAGGATGGAATGCAGACTTGTCCAGTTACTATAGAAAGTTGTGTGGAGGACCTGCAAACTACTGAAAACGGAACTACCATTCAATCCAGCAACTCCACTTCTGAGTATCTATCTACCCAAAGGACACCAAAATACTAATTTGAAAGGAAAGCTGTACTAGGATGTTTATTACAGCAGTATTTACAAAACTAGGATATGAAAACAACCAAATGCTTCTAAACAGACAAGTGGACCAGAAAGTTGTGGTATATTTACACAATGGAGTATTATTCAGCAAAAGTGGCAAAAAGCCAGAAAGAGGTTAATACCATATATTCTCACTTATATGTGGGAAATAGGGGAAATAAACAGAAGGACAAGAAAAGTTAAAAATAACAAGATGACAATGTAATGAAAGCATACAGCAAGGGAGGGGGAGGGAGGAAGTCAGGGGAAGAATAAGAGCAAGAGATCAGGGTGATGATTCACAGGTAATATGGTGGTGGGAGAACCTTGGGTTATACAATGATGTAATATATGTGTGTGTATGTGCATAGCCAAAAAAGTTAAAAATGGAAAGAAACCATACAAAACTTGAAGTTAAAAACTCAATGTGAAAGAAACAGAAAAGATACCACAATAATAATTAAGAAAATGAAAGACAGATTTAAAGGAACTATGCATAGTCCAACTTTAAAAGCTTCTTTTTTATTTTAAAAGGCATGCAAGATATGGAAAGAAAAGTGGGTTGACATAATTATGTTCCAGAAAGGAAAACAGAGATAATGGAGATAAAACAACACTTGAAATATAAGACCTGAGAATTTTCTAGAATTATTTAAAATTGGCAAGTGTCAATCCAGAAACAATTCTGTCTCAAAAGATGCATTTAAAAATCTGAGTCTTGGGATAAGTCCTTCATATTCATTTCTGAGTATTTTGAGTTGTATGGTGGTAGATGGAAACTAGGTTATTGGTGGAGATTATAATGTACGATGTGTAGCTGAAACTTAACATAATGATATTAATAAACATCATTTTACTACAAAGAAAATTTAAAAAGAATTTAAAAACTAATCTATTTGCAGGGAGCTTAAGAACAACAGAGAGAAAAGACTGACCACTTATAAAGAATCGATGTATAACTTATGGCACTTAAATATTATTCAGAAGATGAACAAACATTGGTTAACTTTAAAACTTATCAGGTGTCTCTGTTGAGGCCTTTTTCTAGGTGAGCAAGTATCCCTGGTTCATGCTAAGGACCAGGTAGGAGTGTTGGCACCTGTTGTCCCCGGAAGCTAAATGTATTATCTAGTTGCTTCCTCAGTATAGGTAACTTAGAAGGTTCTGCACTGAGGTTCTATTTCCTACAGAAGCAAAGCTTCATAGAATAGCACACCTTTGATTGGTTCCTCCCAGATTGCCCTTACCACCAGTGTTTCTTTGCTCTCCTATCCAAAAGAACCTGTCAGGACTTGTATCCCCAGGACAGCTTCTGGAGCACTCCAGTTGGGACAGGGTAATAATCTCTTGCAAACTTGATTCTGTAATCATGTCACACCCACTCTCCCTTCACCCCACTCTCCCAGCTCCCTTACTGAATCCCAGGTTTTTTTTTAAGCTCCATCCAACTTGATTCAATGATGCAAGACCAATGATACAAGAACAACTGTGACTGAGAAGAGAGACACAGCAACCATCAATGCCAACCCAAAAACCCCAAGGCAGAGATTGGTCATTCCATGCCCAGCGCACCTAGGGCACAACAGGAGAACACGGGGGCTATTGCTACTATGGAAGGAAAGTCAGAAGTTGATTCTGCTTGTGGCTCTTAGCAGAGCAGACTAATCTGGATGAAGTTTGTGAAGCTTCCATGAAAGAGATGGAAGGGCTACTGTGACTCCTTCCGATGCCAGAACAGGCTACCATCCACACCAGTGGTCCATGGAAAGAGAATTATTAAATTTAGACAAGATCACCACTTTCATTGTCAGGGTATTTTCTAACTGCATTTCAAAGAATAGCCTAAAGTTTAGCACTGTTGAGAATTTACAGCGTAGGAGAGGTTTTTAATTCAGAATAGACTGAAGCTGTGCTGCTAACATCTATTCCCTCATATACCAACATTTTCATCCTGTTTTCCCCTCCCCTTTTCAATTCCGTGGAAACTTGTGTTTGGGGATCTTTGTTACTTATTTATTTTGATTGTCATCTTGTGTGCTGTGGGCACTGGAGTAGAAATTTCTGGAAAATCATTTTATTTCACTCCTGCCCGCCCGTTCATCCACTCGCCTGCCCGTCTGCCTCCTCTTAACATAACCACGTAGAAGCAAGTCTCTCACAGCACCCGCTAAGGGCATAGGCCTCAAACATTCCTCCCCCACGCTCTTGGCAAGCTCCTGGAGTTCTTTAATTCATACTTTATTCCTGGTCTTAGTATGTCCCCCTCTGTTGGTGGCTCAGAGGGGACCTAGTCCACACGTTTCTGCTCCGCCCCCAAGACTGCGGCATGATATAACACCAGAGAACCCCTACACAGAGAGTACCTGTGTGGGAAGCCTTCTCTCATTACCATTTTCAGTATAATCAGGTTCAGGAAAGGCCCTCTCAGGAAGGTTCTGGAAGCTGCCCTGCACCCCGAGATTGGCTAACCCCTTCTTACAAATTCGTTCCAAATCCTGGGTAGGATTCACGGTTAGGGCCCCTGTGACTGACTCTTCCGAGACGGCTGTGGTTAGCTCTGCCCAAGAGCTCCTGGCTTTGGGGGTGGGGGACCAATTCATGTGCGTTGGGATCACAGTATAAGAACTCGGCGAGGCCCTGCTGTTCGTCTGGGGGGCACCCGCACTGATTCTGAGGAATGCACAATCACAGCCCTGTGGAGAGACAGAGACACCCAGTGATAGAGACCGAGAGAAACTCAAACAAAGCGAGACTGAGCGAGGTCTGGGCGGCGGCGGCAGCGGCGGCGGCGGCGGCAGCAGCGGCGGTGGCAGCCCTCCTGGAGCAGCCCCCACCCTAGCCTGGGCGCGAGACACCTCGCAGGCTACGGCTTGGGTCCGCCTCAGAGGCTGACTGGCTCCCCGCCCCGCCCCGCCCCCGCCTGGTCCGGTTCCACCGGCTTAACCCTGGCCTGCCAGCCTCCAGCCGCCGAGACTCAGCGCCCCCAGCCGCCTCGAGCAAGCGCGAAACCTCGGCCTCCCCACACCCTCCGCACCCGCGGGGGCGCGCGGCGCCGGGAACTGACCGTGGTGCTGAGCGCGCGACTCGGGCTTGGGCGCGGTTCCTGGCCCTGCCGAGGCCGAGTCCTGCGACAGTCCTGGCCCCTCAAAGGTAAGTAGCTCAGACCCGAGGGATGTAAGCTTTAGGGAAATGGAGGTGATTTGCGGGAATTCTTTGCGTTCTTTCGCGCTGTGTGAGGACTGAGTGGAGGAAGCAGAATCGTGTTTCCTCCCCCCTCTCCCCGTTCCCTCCCGCCCAGCTCAGACGGTCTGAGGTTTGGGGTCTGAGGTTTGGGGTCTGGGGACGATGACCCTTTTAGGTCTGGGCTAGGGAACCGGAGAAACTGCCCGTGGATGCTGGGCTGAGAAATAACGGTTAAGACGGGAGACTCAATCATCTCTTGGCTGGCAGGCTAGGAACGCCCAGAGCGACTCCCTCAGAGGGTGGTTTAGGACCTTCGCTCCCCAAAAGGTCCTTTGTTTCCCCAACATGGGGCCTAAATGAATTGGTAATGTTCTCAATAGATTCTATTTCTCCTCCCCCCCCCCCCCCCCCCCCAAATCCTCCCCAGAACACAGAGTCTTTCCCTTCCCACAATGGCCTTCTCTTCTTCCATCCGGAAGGTTTGGGCTTAGACAAGGCAACCAACTACAAAATGAACCATAGGCCCATACGTAGCCTCCCATCCTCATCCTAATATCCAGGGAGTACCTGGGTGGGGCTCCCTAAAGAGAGGCTCCCTTAGTTTTCTTATGCCAGTCATTCCTTTGTAATCTGCTGGTAATTTGCCTGAATATTGGGGGTGGGGCAGGGGAGGCATGGTAAATGCCAAAAGCATTAGTCAAAATTTTTCTATTTCTAAATGGTTTTGTTGCATATATGATCTTAAATGTTTAAGCTTGCTCTATGAAACGCTCATCATTTTTCATGTTACAGAGGGATAGAAAAGCACAGATTTGTCTTCTCAAATGGAAGAGAAATCCTAAGCAGTTGTGCTAAAGTTAGTCATCACCTAGAAAGGCAGCCAGTGAAATTGCTTCATTTGTTCAATTTGCAATAAATCCATTTGCATATGCATGCTTTGTGTTAGGCACTGAGAGGGGAAGTTCATACAAATGGGAGCTTTCTGCCATACTTTCTGACCTGTCTTCTCATCTTCACTCTTGTCTTCACTATCCAAATGGAGTGATCTGTTAAAATTGAAAATTGGCCCATTTCTCTCACTCTTGATGATTTGGTGTCCCCAGTGACATATAGGATAAAGGCCAGGACTCTCTGGTCCCTCAGACCAGACGTGCTCTGTCTTGTCCAGTTCTAAGTCCCATCCCACTGACCATTGCTCTGGCTGCCTGGCTCCACTTTGAGATCTGTGTAAATATTCTTCCTCCCTTTCTTTTTGGGAACTTTCTGCTGGATTCCTGCTGCCTGGAATATGCTTCTCATATATTTTGCCTACTTACCTTCAGCTATCTTTTGGGTTTTAGTGTAAATACCACATCCATGAAACAGAATCAATGGTAGAGCTATCTGATGTACTCCTTTTTCCATGGAATTTTTAAGTTCATTTTTAGAGAAAGGTGCAGTGTAGAGTCTTGGTGTCATTGAGATGCATCTTAGAAGAAATGTGCTTAAACTATGCTACTAAAATTAATAATTCCAAACCAAGCATGCCACAAAACAGTTAAATAATGAGTCTATTGCAGTTGAAGCTCTGAACTTTGGACAATTTTCAGCCTCATTGGGAAGCAAGAAGACCAAGCAATGATTAGAGTGAGCAGCTAGTGACCACTGCATGTTACAGAAATGGCACAACTAATCTGTGAGAGGACAAGTGTACTTTGTCCTTTTGGGAGGAACATGGTGGGGAACTATCAGGTTTCATGCTGGGATTCACAGAGAGGGTGTCTTTAGTCACAGGGTTACAGAGAAGACTGTACATTTTTGCAGCTAAGAACCTAGACACATTTGGCTTCTTTCCTCAGGGAATGACAAAGGTAACGTATACATAAATACCTCTCTGCCCCTGAGACTGTCATGGAAGGCAGTTGCTTAATCTGCCTTCAGGTGAGCAGTGGACCCTCATTCAGGGAGTTTCCTGAACGTCACATTTGGGGGCCCCAATCAAAGCCAGCTTTGGGCTCTGACAAGACTAAATACACAGTAGGCTTTGAATGATTACTCCAAATTTTTGTTCTTTTGTTTATTATCCAGTTGATGTACAAAGTCCAAGTGAAACAGGACTGACATTAACACTGAGTTCAATCACCCATAACAATGACAACTCTTTTAAGGGACTATTTTCCAAGTTCAGAGTGTTGAAATGTCCAACTCTTCATGATTTCAACTGTTAACTTTTCTGAGACTTAAGAGAGCAATATCAAATATACCATGCTGTAAATTTCTTTACATAGTAAAATCTTTGTCAAGCTTGACTAAAGTTATTTTCAAGAAGATAGCAATGAAAGACTATTTCTAAAACATAGAAAGGTGTTGATACAAAAGCAGCCTCATAATGAATATTGCCAAAACTTCTTGCCATAGAAATTATATAACCTTATATATTACAACTTTCTAAATTTCTGTCAGATATACTTGTTTTCATTTTCACTGCGCTTTGAAAAATTCCTCTCACAACACATGTTTTTTTCTATTTTAAGATTTTCCATGAAAGGGTATTTGAGCTGTTGTTTCCCAGAATGTCTACTTAAGAGCACAAGTTCAGAATCTTGGGTTGAAATCCCTGCTCTGTCACTTACCACTGGTGTGAATGGGGCCAAGTATACTAACTTGTCTGGATCTTTATATTCCCTCTGTAAAATGAAGATAGTATGTCCCTTATAAGTGTATGGGCCACACACTTGGTTAGGTAGATGTAAATAAGTCTTGAATTCATGTCCTCTGACAGCAATACCCCTCAAAATTGGAGGAGGCCCTATCTAGATAACCAAGGATTGTGGCAAATAGAAATGGGTTCTGCAGGTGCAACCAAGTTTGGACACACCACCTGGCAGAAGGCAGAAAAAGCAGCTTGCAGTACTGTCCACTGTCCCTGGTCCACCAAGTAATAAGCTACAACCAGAGCCAAGCCTGCATTTCACAGTTTCCCTTGGCACCATGCCTGCTCCTTTTTCAGCCAAAAGTCACAGGTGTCTTTCTGCAGAGAAGGAATCACTGCCAGGGACAGGGAGTAGAGTGAGGCCAGCTGGCTTGCTCTGCGAGCATCTTCAGGGCCAGCTTTGCTGTCCTCTCCATCCTTTGTGGTTGAGGGTTCTGAGGTAACTGCCTGGCCCACCTAGGGGTCCTCCTGTCGTTTCAGAATTTCTGGAATGGAATCTAGTCAGTACAGAGCTGTCAATAGCTCTCCAAAGGAGCTGCAAGGCTTCCTTGGTAGTGATTCTGCAAGGCCTGCAGGCCGATAGAGCCCCTTATTCTTGCACCGGCTCCATTTATCCCGCCCAGGCTGTGGCATGAGGGAGGCAAGTGCAAGTGTTTCCTGTAAAGCAATCCTTGTGGAGAATCAAAGGCACAGTCAAAACCTTTCTTCTCTAACTACTTCCTCGCCAGGCAAACAGAGACCTCATGTACAGACTATTCACCACCAAGGTGAGGCAGAAATGCTGGCAAAGATAGACAGCTGCCTATGAAGACAGGACCAGGGAGGAGGACAAAGAGCAGGGCTTGGTGTGTTGTGAGTCTCCAAACTGCCCCAATGCAACAAGTTTAACAATAAACTCTTGTTCCTCTCCCCACTTAGGTCCCTCCTTCACCTTTGCTCACCTGTTGGCTTCCTCTTCCTTGACTTGCCCCACTTTTCACTGTTGCTCTCATTTGATCAGAATCTTCTGGCCTGCTTCTCTCCCCTTAGTGTGTGTGCTTCTGGCCTGCAATATTTCCTTGATAAGTCACTAAATCCTGTGTTTCTTCCTTTGAAAAACCCCATGACTTTACCTTCTTTTTCATGCATATGACTGCAGCCTCCATCCACACTGAATCCCATGTGTCCAGCACATTGAGATGCTCTCTGTAAGTTCTTTTTTATCAGAGGACTTCTCCTAATGCATCCATTCCTCCACTCAGATGTCAAATGAACAGTCTTAGACCACCATCTTCATTACACATCTGCTTGCATCTGCACATGCAGAAAACCCTCAAAGCTCTTCATTGATCTCAACATAAAGTCAGACTCCCAGCCATGAAAGTATGATCAAGTGTAACGTGATTCTTACCTTCCTACCCCCATCATTAAGCTATCCCAACACTTGTTCCCATAGAACTCAGGCTGGGTATCAGAATGCTTCCTTTATGGCACCCAAAGGATCAGTATCTGTCAGTTAGGACGTTCACTGTCCATGTGTACAGTGTGTATTTACTCTGTTCAGATTCTTCATTGTCTTCCATTTTAATGCCCTCTTTCTTGACCCTCAAGCTTTGCATGCACTGCCAGTGCCTGGTTGTGCCTTTTCTGATGACTCCTTTGTAGATCAAATCTTGCCTCCCTGAACAGATGCACTGGTCCTGGAAGGCAATGCCTATGTCTTTCCCTCCAAGTTGTTTCTGTTTGCATCCAGTTCAGGAAGTGGTCAACTTGGTTTCCTTTTCAGCTTTATTTCTTAGGTGAAGAAGACAACTTTCTTATTGAATCCTTTCCTCTATCCAAGAAGGCCATGCTGCTTTCCTGTAATGACATGGTACTATTTGAACAGTGCCTGGTTCTAGAAATGGGAGTCCGACTCAGCCAGGTAAACTCTGAAAGGACACATGGAAGAGTTAAGAGATCACAGATGCAAGCCTGGCAGATCCCAGTCTTCTCTTATGTGGGCTCCTACTGTGTGTCTTTAGGCATGCAATGGTTTGTCTCTGGGCGTCTGTGGTCTCTAAAGATTGTAAGAGTGATTGCAGGTGGGGATGTTCCATTTCCCTGTCCCTGATCCATGGAGGATCCAAGTTTAGACATCACAGCTCAACTCTAAAGCCAAGGTGAACAGGGGTGGGCATAAGTTTTCCAAAAACCAGAGGCTTCCACCTCAGAGTCTGAGTGCCTCCTGCTTTCTTCCACAGAAGCTGGGCCACTGGTAGCATGGAGTTGAAGCGGGGAAAGACCTTCATCAAATCCAGCCTGCAGATTTCCCATGAGAAACTCCCAGACTCGGCATCTATTGCTTCCACAAGGGAGGATGCAGGTCCTTGCTTAGTCTTGACAGGAGGGCAGCAGTGGCTCCATGGTGAGAGGTCCCCCCATATCAATACCAGCACCCAAGGCTATGACAGATGCTCCAACAAGGGGGTGCTGCCAGACTCTGAAGCTGGGGCCTCCTTCAAAATGGTGCGGAAGAGCAAGACTCATGACAGCGTGTCTGGGGCTGGCAGGGTGGCCACGGGCATAGGCCAGTTGGTGGGTAGTGCCAGCTTTCCAGGGACCTCCAGCAGTCAGCGCATGATTGACTACCGCCACTTTGTGCCCCAGATGCCATTCGTGCCAGCCGTGGCCAAGAGCATCCCAAGGAAGAGGATTTCCCTGAAGCGACCTAAGAAGTGCTTTCGAAATTTGTTTCACATTCGCCGAAGTAAGACTGAGAACTTGGCCTCTCTGGCAACCAAAGGGAAGAGTCTACCTTCCCCAGGGGGCCCACCAGAGGCTAGAGGGCAGCAGGGGGAATCCTTATTCCTCTTGGGTGAGGGGCTGGGGCAGGATGCCCAGTTCCAGGACTTGTCTGACAGTGAGCTCCTGCCTGACCCCTCTTTTGACCTCTGTAGGGTTTTGTGTGAGGATGTGGCTTCCTTGAAGAGCTTTGATTCACTCACAGGCTGTGGGGAGATATTTGCAGATGAGAGCTCAGTGCCATCCCTGGAGCTGAATGAGGGCCCCGAGAAACCAGCTGGGTCATCACAGGCCCTGGAGAGCAAGGTGCCCAGGGGTCCCTTCCAGGGCAGTGTGGAGCAGCTGGCCTCACCGGCCCACAACGAGATGTCTGACTTTGCCAAGTTCTGGGAGAATGTGAATCACTCTGTGAAGCAGCAGCAGCATGCCCTGCTGGGTCCATGGCTGGGAGGGCCTCAGCAGACAGATGCAGACCCCCCCCAGCTGGATGCGGCTGGACTCGCTGAGCTCCCCCTGTGCTCCTGCAGAGATCCCCCTAACAGCTCCAAAGCCAGCTCAGTTGACACGGGCACCCCCAAGAGTGAGCAGCCGGAATCTGTGTCCACCAGTGATGAGGGTTACTACGACTCCTTCTCACTGGGCCTTGAGGAAGACAAGAAGGAGGTCCCTAGTCCAGGCACAGCAGCAGCTGCCTTCCCCCGGGACAGCTATAGTGGGGATGCCCTCTATGAGCTCTTTTATGACCCAAGCCAGGGTCCTGTTGAGCCAAGTCTGGATGATGACCTGTGTGTGTCTGAGAGTCTATCAGGACCAGCACTGGGGGCACAGCTATCCATGTGCAGTTTCCACGTTGGGGCCGAGGAAAACTTAGCCCCAGCTCCAGGCCCAGACATTCTTAGCCAAGGCTTCTTGCAGAGCTCCTGGAAGGGCAAGGAGTGCCTGCTGAAACTCTGTGACACAGAACTTGCCATCACCATGGGCATCATCAACTGGCTCCGCCGAGGCCCTGAGTTCCGTGCCTCACCTGCTTCCACCCCTGTGGAGCCTGTGGTCCCATCCAAGGGGCCAGTAGAGAAGCTTGGAGCTGGTTCTGGGAAGTTAGGTTCAGGTCCAGTGAAGCTGGATGGCAGGGGGTCCCAGGACTCCAATTCAGGTAGGATCACCTCAGGTGCATCAACCAGCAGGAAGGAAATGTGGGGACATACAGGGCCCAAGGATCCCCTTGCTGAAGAGAGCAAGGTTCTAGTGGGAACCAAGCAGGGAACCAACACTCTATCCAGGGACCCCTCTCTGGAGTGCGTGCATGCATCAAGGGAGGAAGGGACACGAGGCCACCCTAAGAGTCCATTCTCTGTGGGATCTGCAGTTTCTGATACAACAGATACTTCCAAAAAAAGGGAGGTCCCAAGCCCCTCTACCTTGCCCAGTTTCCAAGAGCCTGGGTCACCTGGGAATCTAGGATATTTCCAAGGTTCCTGGAGGCCAGGTCTTGAGGTAAACACCCTGAACCCAGAACCCACTCTGACAAGCTGTGTGACACAGATGGCAGCCCTGCAGATCCAGTCAGATGGCCAGCTCCCCAAGCAAAAGCCAGGTGGTGGGATCTGTGGATGGCCTCAGGCCAGGGACACTGATTTTTTGCCGCAGAAACAACTTAACAGCTCCTGGAGTGCAGCTGCAGTCTGTGGCCTGCCCTCTCTGGCCAGCCCATTCCAGGCTCCACAAGACCAGAAGTTCCCACGCTGTGTCTTGAACCTGAGCCAACTCAGGATGAAGCCCACCAGACTGGATGCCCAGGGCCAGGCTGCTGTGGAAGACCAGTCCTCATGGCTCAGCTCTGGGGCCATGGAGCAGGCAGCCCATAGGGCACAGCTGGACTCCTAGCTTCTCTAAGTCCCTGCCTCTCAACTAAGCCCCTGGAGTCACCTGCCAGGTATCCTGGCACCTTCAGTAGCCAACAGGAGGGGCCCCTCTGAAAGTACCCCAGAAAGCTGCTGCAGTTTCTTGATCCAAAGAACCTGCTCTGTAGCCAGCTGGAAGGAGGGCACCGCCAGTCATGGTCACTGGATAGTATGGGCTCACGCTCACCAGATGCTGTCTTTGTGGCATCGTTGAGGAACACCTAAGAGTCTAATCTCCATCCTTTGTCCTGACATGATGACTGTGTTTAGGGGAGCGGTCCAACAGGACTTAGACAAGTGGAGCAGGGGTTTTTATGCTGGGGTGTCCAAGCTTGAATCTACAGCTCACCCAATGCAGCGCCAGGCAACCCAAGGCCAAGGCTGGTGGCTGAGCGGCCCTAATGCTCTGAGACCTCACTGATGTCCCCACAAAGAGACCACAGGGTGATGTGGGGAGCTGACTGTGAAGAGCTGCACCTGGCTGCTGTTTGCACAGTGTGCTAGAGGGAGGCACTTTGGCTTGGGACTGATGAGGAAGAAGTAGAAAGGACTGTGACATAGAAGTCAAGCAAGCCTGCACAGTGTTGAGAATACTGCACACATGAGTAAAGGATCTCAGTTGGGAGGCTCAGAGTGGGAGACCTGTGGTGTAGGGGCTGCAGGTGAGCTCACCATGCCACAGTGCACTGGGGCCTAAAGAGCTTCTCATGGGAACAAGCAACAGCACCAGTCACCTCTCTACAAAAACCTGGAACCAGAGATGACATATGGAGCTGTGTGACCCTGCCAGGGCCAGATTCTGCCACCCTAGTTGGTGGGTGTTGGTGAATTCATGGACTGCGAAATACTCTTTGGGAAAAGCTGATTCTTCTCAACCCTCCATTCTTTACCTCCTCCACAGTCAGCAGATCCACCTGTCCCCTCAGGAACACTCACCTCTGAATGGGGTTGCCTGTAGCCCAGCACCAGAAAGCCACACACATGCACAAGGCCAAACATCCAGAGCCACAAGGAGGTGGTCCATGCTGCCGGGAAGGTCAGGGTCAACTCCGGGTGGCTTCAAGAGAGCAGATGCCCATCACAGTCTCCGTATTGGGTCCTGCCCCAATCAACGTGTCACAGTGAAGTGAAAAAAAATGGTTCACCATTGGCCATTGGGAATAGTTTCTAGAGGAAAGACCAATACAGGATGGAAGTGGACCAGGTGAAAAGAGGAGGTTCAAACAGCTGGTCATGGTGACACCTCTCCAGCTTGCTTGAGGCTTCACTTTAGGCTGACATGCTTGCTGTGGCCCACCATGTACAGGATGCAAGCAGCACGTTGTAGGCTTGAATGTCCATTCCCAGGCTCTAGACCAATCCATCCTGACCTGGGATGCTGAGAAGGTCATGGCATCCTCTCTGGGAAGCCACACCTGCACTTTCATCCTGGGACTACCGTCCATGATTTTGGTTAGGTCTCCAAGCCTTGTGAGCAGGTTACATGGTGTTCACCTCAGCCCAGCATCTGGATTAACAACTTTTATTGCTATGTTAATTTCTGAGACATGAAAACTGAGGCACAGAGTGTGCACAGCTAGTATGTGGGATTGGTGGGGGACCTCCACCCTGAGTCCAAGGTCACCTCTTTACAGACTCTAGCATGCTCCTGGCTGAGCCCCTGTGGTGGGTGTTCCTTGATAAGCCTTCTGTTTTTCTCCTCTCAGTGCTGACATGCCAGCCCTGGGTGCCAAAAGCATGTTGTCCTGTGAGCAACGAGGGCCTAGGGGTTGTTACCTATGCTGTGTCTGAGCAGAGTCAGTGCTTAGTAAACACTGGTGGAAAGAATGAACTAGCCATCGGCTTTTTTTTTTTCTTGATTGTCAACTTTATGTCCAGAGAATAGTTGTGTCCTCTGATGGAGCTTTTCCTTCATGTGTCATGGCAACTCAAGGTAATGGGGGAGAAACACAACCAAGTTCCCATTCAGGATGGGAATCAAGGTGTTGATGCTGTCAGTTGGGGCCTGTGGTCAAGACAGCAGGGCCAAAGGGGCCAGAACTTTAGCACCATGCAAGCATGGTGTGTAGGCACTGGGGTTATACTTACAAGAGAGAAGCCCTTGAGATTTTCATTCAGTGGTGGAGGAGCGGCCCTGCAGTGGCCTATTAGGTGGCTCTTGTTAGAAAATGGAAGCGGATAGTGTGATCTTCCTTGGTGCAGTGAGTTTCTCTCAACCCTTCTCGCTACACCCTTCCCTCAGACTGTTTGCCCCAGAAAGAAAGGTCTGCCTGGTTCTGAAGACCTCAAGGACACTCTCAAGATGTCCCTACTGAGGGGAGATAGAACTGCAGGCCAGCTGCTCAAACAGGTACCTCACCTGATACTGGACATGGAAGAGGCCTGTTTGCCTTTTCAGAGCTCTGGTTATTTCTAACTCTCTTATTCATACATGGCCCTAGAGGTGGTAGGAGGTTTTATTTGTTTTTCCCAAATAAAGCAAAAACCTGAGAAGTAAGCTCAATTCTTACTAGCTCACAAAGACTGAGTGACTCACCTATGCACACACTGTGCTCAGTGGGGGGCCTGGGCACTGTCCCTTCCAACATTTAAGGTTAGAACCGGGAGAAGCTGGCAGGGAGTCAGGCAGTGTTTCAGAAGACCTAACAGGGCAGGAGGCCTGAGCCCTTGAGCAGGTGCTGGGAGTAGAGGGGCTTAGGGGAGGGAAGCAGGGAAGCACTGACATGGAGACGAGGTGGCAGCCAACATTGGTTGAGGAATAGCCTGTGAGATAAATCAAAGTGTTTTACTATTTAATTTTTATAGAATTGGAATAAATACACAGGATATAAAACTAAAAGGGTACAGAGAAAAACAAGGAGGAGTGAGATCTTTTTTGTCCTCTTATTACAAAATTAATTCCCATTAAGTACAACCAAGTCAAACAACGCCAAGTACAGAACCTCTTTTTCCCCAGGCGGTGTGTGTGATCTCACATTCTCCATGCCATGGCAGTGACACCCATGAACCGTGGCCACCTTTTCTTGCACAGAGCATTACAGACCTTCTCCTGGGGCTAAGCAGGTACTTGCAGAGGGCAGCTTCTCTTTTCTCTTGTGCAGCTGACAGTGGTGTTTAATAGGTAGCAATTAATTTAAACATTTTTCTGTAGATGGATAGTCAAGTTATTTCTCATTTTGGTGTTACAAACACCTACATCACTCCTTTATTTCCCTAAATGTTTTCTTTGAAAGCTATAAAAGTAAAAGTTATCTCAACAATGAAAAAATACATTTTGTAAATAAGTAATGTATCCAACTTCCAAGCTCTGATATTAATGATCTGGGCTCCATACTGACACACACATTTCAAACACACACAATTTGGGAGGAGGAAGGTAGTTTTCATTATTACATTAAAACTTTGGAGGTTGTCAATTCCCGTACTTACAACAGGGAAAAGTTACATAAATTGAAGTAAATGATTTTTCTTGACCTGTCTGAGAACCGAGGCTACAGAGCAATTAGCTTCCATGAAGCTGGAGAGATAGGTGTGTGTCAGAGAAGCAAGACAGCCAAACCTGGAGCAAATCTGCCAACGCCAAGAACTAGTAAGAGTTGAAGAGCAACTCTGATAAATAGTTATAGGTTAAGTCAGTAGTTGGGGGTCTGAGAAGTAAATTGAAGGGTCTACATTTTCACATATTCCCCAATAACCATGCTATGTTTTCAGAGTGAGAATAAAGATCCTTCTTGGGCCTGGCAAAGAAAAGTAGCCATTGTGAAATCATGCAGATCCTTCTCCCTAACAGGTCTACCTCACAAGAGAGGAACTACCCCAGAGGCTATTCTGAAATCTTTCCAAATGTAAGGGAATGGATCACCCTATTCCAGAGCTCTCCAGACTTCTTGTCTCATCTAAGGGGCTGAAGCTAGGGTAGGTGGGGGGAGGAGAGGGGAGAGGATATTAAGATGTCAGGTTGGAAATGTTAGGCCTGAACAGCCTTCTAAAGGATAGTTCAACTCAAGAGGCCAGGCCAACAAAGACTGAGACCTAATTAGAAACTTGGAAAATAAAGGAATGTCTCTCACCCAGCCCACACACACTATTACCACCCTAATATGCCTCCAATCATAATAGCAAAGACTTGTAGCTAAAAGAGTTATATACAAAGTTATATACAAAGGAACAAAGAAAAGAGGAAAATGGAATCCCAGCAGAGTATTTGAAACCTCTAGTGTCTATAGCTGTAACAATTATTAAAATAACCAACTCTTAAATTATCATACAGCCTTACATTAAAAACCTATTTACTTCAGTATTTATTACCCTATCTATACAACATGCCTGACTTTCAACAAAAAATAATAAAGTCTGCTAAAGTTATGAAGAAACAAGAACAAAGCTATCATCAGAAAAAGAATCAGGGAACTTTATTAGAAAATAGCTTGAGACAGATGAAAGTGTACATACAAAAGTGTATGGGATGCAGAAAAGCAGTGCTAAAGGGAAATGAGATCTATAATGGATACTTAAAAAAAAAAGACCTCAAATAAACAACCTATCTTTACTTTAAGAAGATAGAGAAAAGAGAAAACTAGCTCAAAACTAGCAGAATAGGAATATTAATGCTTAGAGTGGAGAGAAATAAAATGTAGACTAAAAAACATCAACAAAACCAAAAAGTGCTTCCTTGAAAATGTGAACTAAATTGCCAAGTATTTAGTTAATTGAGACTGAAAGAGAAAAAATTTGAGTACTAAGAATGAAAGGGGTAGGGCACTGCAACCAATTTTACAAAAATTAAAAATTAAATTTACACACCAAAACCAATGAATCTTATTTTTGAAATACAACATACAAAATCAAACTGTGCAATACATCACATTAGTAAGATAAAGGGGAAAAAACACACGATCATATCAACTAATACAAGAACAATTTGACAAAATCCAACATTTTTCATGATAAAGTTTTTTTTTTTTTGACTAGATATATTTTTATTGGTATGTCAATGCTTTGTAACAGAGAAGGAAAGGAGTATTCTTTTTTTTTATTCATTTTATTGATTTGTCACAATTGTGAATTAATTGATCCCTCCTCCTCCCTCCATATCCCCC
>PVHY01005374.1:0-83880 GCA_004024945.1 Uropsilus gracilis | reverse complement strand
CATATTAGCAGAAACAAGTCACAAATAAAAAGACAGAAACTAAATGGTTTCACTAATATATGGACAAACAAATGAAAGCACACAATGGGGAGATGGGACCAGCTGGAGTGGCCAGGGAGGGGAGGTGGTGGGTGACGCCTGGGGATAAAAATGATGTGAAATACATATAAAAATTATTTATATAATAAAAAACTAACTCTCAACAAAATTGAAGTATGGGGTATGAGCAGGGGAGGGTGAAGAAAGCAGGAGTGGAAAGGGCACAAAAGACTAACACAGTGGCTCACGGGTGATAAGGTGGTGGGAGAACCCTGGGGTAGATTATGATGTAAAATAAAACAAAGTGAAAAAAATAATTTTTTAAAAAGGGACAGGTTTATTAAAAGTTCTGCAGCATCCCAGGCACACAGCCTTGGGAGAACATCTGCCTCTGCTGCTTTGCAAAGGGAGAAGGTTGGTGACAAGGTGCATCCTCACAGTCACTGGTGGGTGGAAGGACTGTTGCCATTTGAATGGTTTTTAATTCAGTTCAGAATATAGCCTTTCAAAACAGCAGATACAGTGCCTGAGACCTCCAGAAAGGTTCCATTTTACACCTGTCTCTAAAGCAAAATGATGTCTCCCAAAGCACCTGACAAATATGGAGATCTTTGTACTCTTACCTTCCCCTGGAAAAAAAGGTTAAAAGTGAAAAATGAATTATTTATTAAAATATTTGATTAAAGTAATGTTAGCTCAAAGTATTCACTATAACATCCTCAGTTCTCCATGGTCCTACAAATAATTGGAGTAAACAGAACTCTAAGAATGGCAGTGATGGAAACCATGGTTATTTGGCTTTATAGAAAATGATTTATCTAAGCACTTTTACATGAAGCAAGATTTTTTAAAAGGACTCTAATTACTTTGTGTTAATTATTTATATTTAACAGTGTTTCCTACTGGCTTGTTAGGTTTTAACCTCGTGATTTATGTCGGTGTGTGAAATATTGATTTACAAGTTTGGCAATTGTGTATCAGACTTGCCATGCTCTATCTTTGATTTTAGTCACCCATTCTTAATATAGGTCTTCATCTACCGTGGTATATCACTAATAATATACTAAAAATGAACAATAATATCTTGTATTTGCTTGCATCTCCCATCTAAAAATTCCTGATTTATCAAAGATATATAGAATTTATATTGTAAGAGGTCGTGTAATGTAATCGCATCACTTGCCACATAAAGTATGACTTTAGTATCACTGACCTTGGTAAGGTGATTTCATCAACATTGGAATGGCCTAGCTGTCTCTGATCCAATTATTACACTTCTTAACACATTGCTCCAAGCAATTTTCTCCAATCAATTGGTTTTTATCTTCAGTGTCAACTCATATTTATCTTCCACCGCCCATAGTTAGAATTCCTTAATGTGGGTCAGCATATTATATCTCACATAGCTATTTCCATGATTAATTCTGATTGTGAGAATAGTTCATCCTAGATACTTTTCAACAATATAACATATTCAGTGGCATTCTAAAATTCCTGCCCCTTACCTTTTTCTAACGTTTTCTTATCTATTTCTTTCGCCTATATTCCTAAAAGCTTCAATGCCAATCATGGTGAAAATATTAATAAAACTATTCATATAGTATAAATTCTTCTATGTTTAAAAATTTATTCATGTTTCAACTTTTTATATTGTAGATTTTAGGGTTACTGAAGATCAGGCAGGGAAGCAAAGTCCCTCAAAACAGTTTTTTTTTTTAAATTTATATTTGTTTTCTTTTTTATATTTTTAATTTAGTTGACATTGGTTTAAAACAATGAATATGACTCAGAGATAAAGGATCATACCCTTCAGATGGCAGTTAACACACCAACCACACTACACCTAGTCCTCCACCATTGGCTATTGCATGTGAGTTCATACATTGCTTTCAACTCTTCTCCTGTTGCTTAAGTAGATTCAATTTCACAGTAAGATTGCTGGAATTTTTTACAGATGAATGTTCCTAATATTTTGGTTCTACAAACTATCTCTGTTTTGCCAACATGATGCAATAAAAATATTTCACCTTAAACTAAAAACATTATATGAATGAGTGTGGTGCTTGGTATAAGTGTGCAATTCATAAGCAGTTACCCAAGCCTTGTGAGTCAGCCTGCACCTATAATCTGAGGCCCCACTGCACACTCAAAGTCTTTGTCCATGCTCACAGTGCTAGGATATCATTTTATTCATATTCTTTCCTTCTCCCTAGTCTGGCTGTCACTCTCTTCAATGTACCCCAGTACATTGATGAAGGTGACTCCAGGTGTATCAAAGAGAGAGATTAAAGAAAGGAGAAAGCTACAGAGACAGAGGTAGGGGTCACCTGGCTACTCATTCTATTTTGTTACATATGCTTTGGGGACATTTTTTAAGAACTAAGTAGGCATGTTTTTAATGGATGACTTTGCAATGCCTTTTCTTGCTGTGCTTTTCCTCAGAAAAAAACTGCTTGGGACAAGTTTATTCCCCTGAATGAGGGAAGCTTCAGATGTCACAAGCCTCTACCTTGTGAGAGGTGAGAACCTATGGAAGGTTTGTTCTCTTGGTGCCGGTTGATGGACTCTCCTTTGGCAATGGCTGTGTGAGTCCCACATTAATTACAAGCCTCTGCTATCAGAGTTGATTCAAATGCTGTAAAAAATTATGGCCCTCTTATCTAAAGACATTTACAGAAGAACCCTGATATAGACCGAGAAGGAAAACAACCAAAAGGGAGTTGGACAGTAAAGAAAACATTCTTAAAATTTTATAGAAATGTTATTCTCACTCTCTCCCACCCTCACATTCTATTTTAAAGAAAAAGTTGACTTTGTTTGAGGTCCAGACAGATTACAGATTTGTTTCTCTCTGTTCCCATGCTCTTGTTATAGTGATTTCTGTACTTCTCAATAAATTACCCTAACCCAACAGTTTTGGAAAATCTCAGTATTTATCACTAATAAAATTTTAACATGATTTATTCATCCCACTAGACCTTCTTCTCCAAGTATTAAAATAATACCAGGCATATATTTCCCTTTAACATCAAAAAAGATTTTTTATAGATCTTGTTCTCAGTATTTGCACCATCCCAAAAGTGAACTGGAAATGCTATGGTGTGATTCAAGACATGCTAATCAATGTGGCTCATTTTTCAAAGCTTCTTTTTGTTTCCTTTGCCTGGCTGATTACAAATTGGTCTTAGATAAATGGAAAACCAAAGAAGAGGTCAAACAACCAGTGAACTCTGACAAGAAGCCTCTGTGTTTGAACTTCTCTCAGTCACTGAACCTTTGTGAGAGGAGATGCCTGGTGCAGAGGAAGCAGGAACCCTGGGCTGGAGGAAACGCCAACTGGAGCATGTTCATCTTCTTTGTATAAAAGCCAAGCAGTTTATCTTTTATGACGATTCCCCTGGGTCATAAGAATTGTGTTTAAGTTTGTGAATTCTGCTTGGTAAGTGCTTTGGTCATTTTATACTGTGAGGATGTTCTCTCCTTCCCCTCACCATCCACACACAGCCAGCAAACCCAGTGCATTTGGCGTTCAGCCAGTTCTTCTTTGGGTGTAAAAGTCTTGGCATTTCTGTCTCAGTTTTGGCTGGAAGCAAGAACATTTTTCAATTATCCTGCTGAAATGCTGCTTTTTCTACTTCAGTGCTTTATCTGGCAAAGGATTTGCTGGGACTGAGCCCAAAGAAAAGGGAAAAGGAAAAGGGAAAATGGCTCTGGAGGCAAGAAGCCAGCTTTCTCCTCTCATTCTGAAGCTCATCACTTCTGTCCTTCATTCCAGACAGTCTTGCATTTTGCATGAGACAAACTATTTTATCTCACATGCTTCCTTCTCTTTTTTTTTTCTTCACTTAAAAAATCAAGTCATAGTACCTATTATTGAAAGAACCTTGGGTCACCCCTCCGAAGATGTTTGTTCCCACAGCTACCAGCAAACTCATTTTTGCTGCACTGTCTTCCATGTCACACATTCCAAAATGTGAAATTCTTCATGTCAGGAAAAGCAATAGAGTTTGTGCAGAGCCTAGGTAAAAGGCCAAACTTGACCAATATCCCCGTTCTCTCTCTTTCATTCATTCATTTCGGTGGCTTCTATTACCTAGATGAAACAACAGCCATCTTGTTTGATTTCAGGCTGCCTCACAAAGTCTCGTTTTGTTCTCCTTCCCTGTGAACTCCCTCTGTCTTGGTTTGTGTGTGTGTGTGTGTGTGTGTGTGTGTATGTGTATGTTGTTGTTGTTGTTTATTCTCAGGAGAAACTTAGTAGATATGAGTTATTCTCTCAAACTTGTTTCTGCTTTCCTGTTTTGGGTACTTCTTATCACAGCCAGGATCAGAGGGGGAACATTGTGATGGAGATAAGGTGGTTAGGGGAATGTTCTCCTAATTTTCCTTATTTTTCTCTTAACAAGGATGAGCTGAGAACTTCACCCTTCTTTTTGTCTTTTAGCTCCCAAAGGTGTTCTACCTCTCTTTCTGCTTTTTTAGTATAAGACATTTCTTGTAGCTGGTTCTTCTGGCTCAAGTGAACTAGAGATCTTGTGAGATTTTTTTTTTTTTTTTTTAGAGTTGACTGCTCCTTCACCAGAGAAAGAAAAGGGAGATAAAAACACACATGGTAAAGTTTCAGATGGTCTCACTTCACAAGTAAATCATTGTTGGTGAGTGTTGTGATTTTCATCTTCATATCTACCTTCATTTTTCCCCTTGACAGTTCTAATAACTAGATGTTTATTGTGATATATGGAAATACACCTTATCCTATTCTATTTCCAAAACATTAGATTCCAATTCTTACCTAAAAATTAATTCTGTATATATTTAGAGCAATTTGTGCAGTGGACATATGATATGGAAATCCTGTGTGATGGCCAGGAAGGCACTGCCAAGTCCACGAGGTTGTCTAGGACACATCTCTGAGTCTAGCTCTGTCTGCATTTCATAGTCAGATGAAAGTGCATATTCAGTTGTATGCTTCTGCCTTAAACTAAGCTATTTAAGAAAAATGCAAGTATTTTAAAGTTTCTAAGTGATTGTTACTTGGAAGTATTAAACATATGTTATAAATGTCTAGTTTTGTTGCATTTCAATAAAATCACCTATAACTTTAGGTTCCATGTAACTTGTTAATCTTTTTATTCTATAGGGCTTTGAAAATAATGTATATTCTCATTTCTTGAATATAATTGCCAAATATGTTTATCAAATAATCACTATTAATGACAGAATTAAGATTATATGCTTATTTAGTAGTCTTTTTGATAAATTAGACTCAGTGACATTATAATTCTCACTGCTATTGTTTAACCTCTAAGTTATTTCATTTATAATTTTATTATGTGTTTACATGACAGTATATAAACACTGCCTCTAGCTGTTAAAAAAAGTTAACAGACTATTTTTTAAGCAGTTTTGAATTTATAGGTAAATTGAACCAACAGTACAGAGAATCCTCATGACTTCACTCCCATCCAACTCTCCAATACCATTTGGCATGAGAGTGATACATTTGCTGCCTTTTGTTATTATATGTTACACATTTTGTAATTGTCCCTTAGTTTTGAAATGTTCTGTTATGTGGCTTCTACTAACATTTTATTAAGCTCACTGATTTTTTCCCCTTGTGTCAGATGAATGGATGAATTCATCACAAGTTTTTTTAAGTTCTGTACAGTATTCTGATGTCTAGCACTTTCTTATTATCACATAGCATTTCAGTCTCTCTGCAAACATTATCCATATCCTTCATGTTGTATGCTATCCAGTTTTTCCATTATTAATATTAGTATATTAGTCAACACTATTTTAAATTCTGAGTCCAATTATTCCAATATCTCACTAATATCTGGTTTTATTTCTTATACTCAATTTGTTCTTCAGACTCTGATTTTTTTCTTTTTGCATTCCTAGTAACATTTTCTTGAGAGCCAGAAACGATGTCCTAAGTAAGAGAGATCAAGGCAAACAGGAACTTAACGTTTATGTTTTCTGCTTTGAAGTCAGTTGCAAGTTTGAAGGCAGAGGAAGTTTTCTATATTTGTGTGATTAGAGCATAGTCATTCATAAGTGAAGTCATAAGTGAACGAATAACCTTCACAGGAGTTTCTCAGGTTTTTCTTTCTCGTCTTCCCATGTGTAATAGGCAAGTAAGGGATTGGTGTCAGGCATTTCCCTTCTGCATGATGGTTAGGCACCAGTGAAATCCTGCTTGTTATGCTCTGGTAAAATAATTTCCTTTGAGGGCAGACCTTGTCAAGAACAAATTTCTGGGCTTAGTTAGAAATGACTGGTTTTTCACTCTTCTTGCTGAAAGCATAACTTATCTTCATTGTGAGAATTTGATAGAGATCCTAGAGATAAAACTCTCAAAATTTGGAAGTTCCCCTGGAGTTGATAATTCTCAAATATGTCAACACCAACTGCCCAGCAATTCATCAATTACAGCTCAAGCTTTCCTAGCTCTTAGTACTAGTCCCTATAGCCTATGCTTCCGCTTTTCAGTTTCTAGTTTGGTGACTTGTGTCTTCCTGTCTGTCTCTTTAATTTGGAGGGCAGCAGATTGTCCCATGACCACACTTCTCTGGCAGATAGAACAGCTATTGATTTTAAGTTTGTTCAATTTTTTTCACTATGAGGAGGGAAGTGATAACTTCTAAGCTTCTTACATTTCATGTTAGAAATAGTCCTCCTACAATTTTATTTTTTATTAAAAAGTTAATTGAATGTTTCATTAAAAATTAAAACTCATTTTTAACAGTTTTAAATATATGAAACTTAATATCCATTTCAGTAAGGAATTTTTTTTGCGTGCATAAATAGGAGCTCAATATCAGTGATATTTCATTAATAAGAAATTACTCTTCTAAAAGATAAATATTTTATCAGTAATTCTGGTTTGCAAAATGACATTCCAATTATTATGATTATTATATATTAATAAATAGCAAAATAAATTTTGAAGGATACTTAGTAAATTGTAAACAAACCTCTGTGGAGACTAGAATGCTGATGACTTAAAAATGTTTTTAAAGAATGCTAATATGTCTTTAAAAATGTTTTTAAAGAATGCTAATGCTCTTTCATTGGTCTGAATGAAAGAGTTCTTTTTTGTCCTCTTGTTTTTACCCACCAATGATTCCAAGATCTTAGGGTTACTTGTAACCTGTGTACGTAAGACTCACTTAGAAGCCTTCACAGTCTAAAACTCTACTGAGAGTTCTTCCTAGTCAAGATATCATCACTCCCTTTAGACTCTGATCTTTCATCTCTGAATACCTAATGCTCCATCTTGTCAAATAAGGATACTCCCATGTATATCAGAGGGATACATATAGTTATTAATGTCTATGTAACTTTTTCTTAAAAAAAATAGAATAGATTATACATTTTTTCCCAAGGAAGTTAACAATAGGAATAAAGACTCATTGAAAATCTAAGTGCTTTCAGTATCTCATTCAAAATAATAAGAACATAGGTGGATTTAAAGACAGGAGAAAATCAAGGGTCATTCTATAACCTTCTCTGCATACTTATTAACAGAAAATTGGATTGACTCTTAATTTAAGCCATGAAAAGGAATCAATCAAATCCCAAGCCTGCTGTCATCTGTACCCTTTAAATCTTAGTGATGGTTAAAATGTAAAATGAGCTCTGTTAAATAAAATGAAAAAAACTTTAAATATTTCATTTCTATATTTAAAAAAAGACTTATTTCTACTGTTTGAATAGACAAACAGCACAGGTTGATATGTGCATATTTGCATAATAATAATTATGAAGATATTTGCAGGCAGATAAATCTTATGTCAATAGATACTAAGATGAATTCTGTGCTAAGTTCTTATTCTTTATGTCTTTATTAAGTCAGTTCTTCTGAAAGAAAGTCATTTCCAATTCTTATATTAAAAGCAAAAACTTATTTCAACTACAGAAATAATTATATGCAAAATAGTAAACCTCACTTTAAGGGAAACTGAAATGTAAGAATATAGTATTAGAGGAAACATAAGAAATTGGGTGATTTGTTACATCTTAAAACAACAGTATGCATTTACTCTTATAGGGCAACCCCAGGGATAAACAGGGGTGATGTGGTATAATCTTCACATGCACTCTTAAGATCTTGAGACAAGACCCTAAAGCAGAGATAATTTTTTAAAAGTTTACTTTTAAGGAGAGTGGAGAAAGAGAGAACAAAAGGGAGAGGGAGAGAGAAAGAAGGAAGAGGGGAAAGAGAAAGTGAAAGAGAGAGAGAGAGAGATGGGCTAGCTCACCCTACTAGCAATGCCATCTAAGCTGAGACACCAGGGTACAAGGTGACAGCTAAAAAGCAAAAGAGCAAGAGCATGCATGTGTTCAAGTTTTAAGCCAAATATGACTGTTTATATCTGCCCTGAGTTCCAGGGAGTTCTCTCTTCAGGAGATCTTGTCAGCTTGAAGATGTGGATGAAGCCTGTGAATACATTAAGGATAGAGTTTTTTCAGGATGTCATCCTCTGCCTCAGAGTTTGCTCCTACTGTTCCTCTAGCATTATTGAATTACTTTAAAAATATGGTTTGATTTCACATAAAAATCACATGCAATTTCTCAGGAAATTGCTCAAAAGTTCTAAGTATACATTTAGGATTTGATCCATCAAGATACAATTATTAAAAACCCATTGCACTTTAGTATTGTGATTCCTGAAGTGAGAAAAGAAATAATTGTGCAGCACCTTCATTTAAAGACTTTAAATGTTAAGAGTATATGCAGTTTGTGTAACAATTAGAGAAAAAATATAAAGAAATAATACCGTTAATGTATGCTTTCCTACTTGCAACTTTGGAAATTATTTGTTTATTTATTTTGCTTCACTATGCACACACCATACAGACACCATACACACCACACATGTACCACATCACATTTACATCATGCATAACTCACATTTGTATCCACAAATATGTGTATAAAATATGTGGTCTTTGTGTCTTGTGTGTCAAGCTAAATATCCCATGCCACACACATATACTACCCATACACCACATGCCACAAACACACCCTACACCACCATATGCCACACACACCCCATACCACAACACCACATAGATACCACACGCACAATCTACTGTCAGTCTAAAAAACAGGAGTTATACATGTGGTGAGATTCTCACCAGGCTCAGATTGATGGAAGGTGGGTAATATCTAATGAACTTCTATTGGACCATGTATACACTGCTGAAACCCTTAGTTTCATTAATCCAATTAATATAAGTCCATTAAATCCATTTAAGTTTTTATTTAGTAAAGCTTCAGTATAAGCATTACAATCCCTATATTAACCAAAGCATATAAAACTCAAAGACTATATCTTCACTGACTAGTGGAATCACAAGATTGCCATCCTAGTCATTATGAAGCACATAAAAAATCAAAGACTTTTCCAAAGTCTGGAAACTATGACTATCAAGATTACCATTCTTAAGGGATTCTGTGTCTCTGGCATTATGCTAGAAGTTTACCATATAGCTTCCCTCAGTCCACAACTCCCCAAGGTAGGTTTCACTATTTCCATCTTACTAAAGGGGACTGAAACTTTTTCTCCAAGAAACTATCAAGTATTTTTTGCTGTTCTAGTCAGTATTACTCAGTAAAGATTTGCTGCATGAAGAAGTTCTGTATGAGCAATGCTCTTAGACAATGCAGTGAAAAGATGAAAGAACACTTTCTGCTGAGTGCTATTAGGGATGAATGTTCTCTAGAGAGAGCAAAGTTTTGATGAAGACAGAAGGTAAGAGCACCAACTAGGGAGCAATTTGAGGTATGAAGACACTGTGTTAATTATGAAACAGATAGTCTAGAGATTATTATGGAGTATCTTGAAGAATAGGGAACCGTGGAGGAAGGTAGGTCACAATTAATAATATGACATGGTGGTTTCCTTCTTAAATAGGTATGTGTATGCTGCTGTGTGTGTGTGTGTGTGTGTGTGCATGTGTGTGTGTGTGGAGTGTGGTATGCTGTAACGTTCGTTGTGCTCTGTATTGTATTTATCAAGAATATGTGTTCTCCGTGTGATTGTGAGTATAACAGGGCAATTAGCAGGACACAAGTTTACAAAAACAATAATGACTAGTCTGAAAGTGTAAGAGAGGTCTCAGATTTCTCTGGAGTTAATTGTAGGCAAAGAGTGTCAGTCTTGGAGGGGGTTCTGTTCTGATCATCAGGAGTGTCTTGCTTTTCTGAAATGCATAAATTGCAGTCTCAATTTCATTGTTTATTCCCTATACACAGATGTAATTCTAAGAGTTACTAGGCTTAGAGTTCTAAGGAGTGTATATGGGGACTGCAAACCAAATACCTTTCTGATTACAGAGCATGACTCTCCTGTTGCTTGGTGAAGGGGGGAAGATGAATTGATGTCAAGTCCATGGAGTCTCACATTTCTATGGGAAGGAAGATGGGGAATTTAAAATATTCTCTTTAAGACATTTTGTAACTCAACTTTACATTTATATCCCCAATAACTTAGTTTTTACATTGTTATTTGGTACAAAAAACCCTCTATGTTCTAAAAGATAGAAAGGAAAGTTGAAAACATTCTGGAGCTTTTAAAAATTGATGTAATAGTCTGTAGATATTTTTAAAGGTCAAATGGAGGAATAAGAAGACTACTTTAAAGGGTAGAGAGCACTATCATTTTCAGTAAATATTCCTTATTTCACTCAGATAACATGACATATTTTAACAATGACTCAGGCCTCAAAACAATATTTCTTTTGTTTTCTGTTTGATAAGCAAAATGTGGCTGTGTAGGCTCCCTGAGTTTCCCAGGAGGCTCAGTAAATGCCTGATAGAGTTGTGTTATCCAAGCTTCCACAGTGGGAGTAAGAAAGGATGCTACCACCGCTAGCTGTAGAAAAAGTAAGAGGTAAAAGGTTTTAACCCCAGGAAATTCTACTTGTTCTTGCCAATTTTTTTTGTAGGAAATCTTAAGGAAATGTGCCTCTCACTCTTCTGATTTATGGAGGATATCATCTCATATTCCATTTTTCAAAAATGAGGATATCTGGAATCAGTGTGAGACAGTCAAACTATGTTGTCCAACTGACATCGCCAGTGGAGGGGGAGAGATATTGTCTTGATGAGGGAGTAGTTGAATAAACAATATGTATTGGTATACTATTTGGTACTGTAGGATCTTTGTGGCCCTGGTCTCCCAAGCTCCTTCCTCACTTAGATATCTTAACCCATCCTCATGCATTCTTATTCCTGCCAGACCCCCATCAAGTAGCACTGAGTCATTGCCTAAAGTAAACAGAATTAGAGACACACCCTGTGTGCATGCATTCACTCTCTTGTGTTACTTTCATTGCAGAAATCTAATGTATAAAGCCTAGTAGTTCACCTTCCATGTATATATTATCTAATAATATGCCAACAATATGATCATGTATGATAATTCAAAGTATTGTATGTCTCTGAAATGACTGCAAGCACTTGCAGTTCCTATCATTGATCTAATTTATTGTAGTTTTGGTTTTTTTAATAAGAAAAAGTGACCACATCAAGTAATTTTAAAGCAAGGGAAGACAAAAACTGCTAACACAATGGGTTATTTATTGAGAGAAATGCTTGCTATATGCATTCTTTTATTCCTCAAAATAAACATGTGAAGATTCATTGTGCCCATTTTAATTAATAACTTGGCCAAGGTCACATAGTTGCAGAGTCAGTTTTTATATCCAAGTCATCTGAGGGTCTCAGACCTTACAGGAAATGAGACACAACTAAATTTTAGGATATTTGAAAAGAAACCGTGTGTTTCTTTTCTTATTCTATACAGATTCCATCTGTCATAGAATATGTTTGTCCCAACTCCCAAAGCCATGAGTTTTTATAAGTCTGGACTGCCCCCAGAAAATCATGTCCAGACTTGTGAATCAGAGGTAATTTGGAAATAGGGTCTTTGCAAATGTAATCAAGTTAAGATGAGGTCATACTGGATAAAGATGGGCCCTAATCCAATCAGTGTTCTTAGTAAGAAAGAAAATTTGGATACAAACACTCAGTTGGGAAAAAAATATAAACATAAAAGCAGAGACTGGAATCACACTCCCACAAATATAGGTGAGCCAACTTTTCTAAGCATTGCCGGCAACCACCAAAAACTACACACAACATGTAAACATTCTTTTCTAGAGACTGTGGAGAAAAACAACTCCACAAACACCTTAATCTCAGACTCCTAGTCTTCAGAATGCTGAAGGAATAGATGTCTATGATTTTAAACCACTCAGTGTTGAAGAATTTGTTCTAACAACCCTACGAAACTAATATGGATGCCAATGAGTGAGATTCTGTTTTGCAAAGAGAGACAGCTTTTGCAACTGATCATGGCTCCCCAAAGTAGATTTCTTGTCTTTTCCTTGGAATTTGTAAAACTTACTTAATTTGAATAAAAATTACTTAATTTGAAATAAGGGAACTTTGCAGATATAATTAAAATATTTATAAGTGTCCATTTCCCCAATAATTAGGGTGGGTGTTAAATGTCATCATAAGTGTCCTTACAAGAAAGGGAATCGGGTATTTACCTCACACAGAGAGAAAAAAGTGAAGACAGGTATATTTAGAATGAAGCAGTCACAGGTCAGGAAATGCCTGCTCCCACTAAAAGCTGGAACACATGAGGGACAATACCCAACTGGATAAACACATCCTCCTTGTAGGGAAGCACAGTCCTTCCAACACCTTGATGTTGGATTTCTGATATCTAGAGTTGTGAGAGCATACATTCTTCTTAAGTTAAACTACAAAGTTTGAGGTAATTTATTACAGGAGCCATGGGGAACTAATGCATCACTCTAGATACATCCAGCAGTAAACTCCGTAGAGTAGGCCACAACGTAATTGAAAGAGTACTGGGGGCAAATGATAGAGAACTATCATTAGGTCACCCTGGTATCTGGGGACTACAAAAGACTGTGGTTGAAGCTGAAGTGGGCCCTGGAACTGGCAACTAGATGGGAGAATTGAGACTGAGAGCTGTGAGTGTTAACTGCTACCATTATGGAGGGAGAGACAATTAGAAAGAACTTGCAGGAAAAGGAATATAACAAGTGGGGGAAATGGACAGAATCTGCAATAAAGTCAGTATTCCACAAAGAATGATATTCTGATTACTCCACAGCCAGTAGCTATTTGTCAGCACCACAAATCAGATTGGACATAATGTTGTATACCATAATAATAATTTTGATAATTACTAATTTTAAATGAGTAAGAAAGCATTATGATTTTCCCTAAATAGTATTTTAATCACAGTCATGTAACTTTTAGAAAAGCTTATTGATGAACCTATCCCCTGGCCAGCTGTTCTCACTGAACAATTCTAATGTGGTTACAGTGGATAGTAAGCAGCAGAGTCTATATATATGTGAGAATCCCCTAGAAGTTGGTAAGTGTGGTATAAATTTTACAAATATATAGAGATATGACATTTTTATATGTTCTAAGATGGCATTAATTTTGAGATATATCATTACATTATGCACCACCGAGAAAGAAAATAAATATGGCCAATTTAGCTATGGCATGACATTTATTATAATACATATTCCAAACTGAGAGATGTTAGAATGTGAAAGGTGATTGGCATAGAATCAATGAACTATAGTAACTCAGACAGCAGCCTGGAATGACCTGCCACATGATTCACCATTTGTAGATACATTTTCTTTGGAAATTTTGGCAATGATAGAAAATCAAATAAAATATACAACCATATTGTGCAACTTTAATATTCTGTTAATTCTTATTTGTGTGATTATAAATGTAATAGCTTTGTAGAAAATTACAAGGAGGCATCAACACCATACATATGAAAACAGGAGCACCATGGAAACTTACTTTAATGAAAGCAAGAGTGGGAGAAAAATTTAATTCTCAATAAATGGATTTTCTCTCTACCATGTCAGAGAGAGGTTTTTAAAGTTTTAATAAACTAGATTGTTGCTGCTTTCAGTTTTGCATAAAAATTCCTTTGACTCATTGATATTTTGTAATATAGGCTGTTCTCTGGTGTTTCTTATTTTAATGAATAGCTAAGTTTATAACACATTTATATTACAGTTGTGTGCAGGGGATTTACCAGTAATGGCCTTTCTAGAAATATTTACCAACTTTGTTAATTCTCTTAAAATTATTTCTACACACTAAGTGGTTTGTCTTATCTTCACCTGGCCAAGCAACTTTAAAAAAAATAATCTATAATGTGCACATAATTTCTAATTCTGTCTATTGCATAATCCATGCTCATAAATATATTAGTTAGTAGTCATATTAATAAAATGTTAAGACTTTAGTTTAGTAGCTCTCTGCAGCTTCATGATAGAGAAATAAATAAGACACACTTGACTTAGTTTGGAGGTTCATCATTCAGTAGCTGGGGAAAGTTGTGCAATCAACTTTTTGACATAGCTAATAATAAAAAAAGAAAGAAAAACATTCTTTATAAGCCTCAAAGAGTTCTGTCAACTGAGTGAAATATATGAAAATGCCTGCTGTTGGCCACTAGACGCAAGTATGAGAAATGAACCGATGATAAGAGATGGCCTAGCCACAGCCAGGGGTTAAATGGAAGTATGAACTATGAGATAACTTTATTAATAAAAGAAAGGGATATTTATAGGAACACAGGGTGAAGACTTGGTGAATTTTAAAGACGATAAACAAACCTAAGAGATAATTAACATTTTAAAGCAAAGAGTAATTGAGGAAGGGGTAGAGTAGGCAAGTACTTAGCACAGATATGAGTGACAAATTTCCTACTAGATAGACAGATCCTCCTTCTAGGGAAGCACAGCTCTTCCAACACCTTGATGTTGGATTTCTAATATCTAAAGTTGTGCAAGCAAACATTTTTCTTAAGTTAAACTGCAAAGTTTGTAGTAATTTATTACAGTAGCCATGGAGAACTACTGCTCCACTCCAGATACATCAATCAGTAAACTCTGTCCAGTAGGCCACAATGCAATTGAAAGTAGTGGGTTTTCTATCTTTCCTTTTCTTTATTTGTCCATGTCTTCCTTTTTGGCACAGGAACCTAATAAGTTTTATAGCATATGGAATAACTTGACTTTGAGTAGCATAAAGGTTTATACTTGTTTTATATACTATATACTATGGGTGCAATTTTAAAAGTATTATTAGCAGAGTGAATAAATAAATATTTCACATGTGTTTTGCTTTTATCCATGTCTATGTTGTAGAAATAGGTGGATGATAAAGGCAGAGTAAAGCACTTAAATATATTTGTTGTCTGTTGTATGACAAATTGCCCCCAAAATTAATGGTTTTAAATATGTGTATTTACATGCTTATAGTAGCACTATTTATAATAACCCAAACTAAAAGCATTTAAAGTGTCATTAATGTATAAATGGATAAAAAAGATGTAGCATATGAACAAAATGAGGTTATTCAGCCTTTGAAAGGAATAAAATTCTTATATTTTCCATAGGAATGAGTGTTGAGGACATAGTATAAAAACTGCTAATCACAAAAAGACACAAAAAGTAATAATGATTCTATTACTAATGTGACTCAAATCATCATCATAGAACTGCGATTGTGAGTAGTCATACCCATAGAAAGGAGAATGGGGGTTGTCAGGGACTGGGAAGAAGGGGTAATGAGAATTTTTGATTAATGGGTATAGAGTTTCAAGATTAATTAAGCAATATGATTGCACTCCATACTACTGAACTGCATACATAAAATTAGTTAAGATGGAATATTTGCTGTTATTTTTTAACCAAAATAAAGACTAATAGAGGAATATGTATAAGTACTGAGCACTAGCCAATTGTGCCACATCAGTTCCCAATGGAGGAATATGTAAGCTTATTCCAAGTAAAAACATTTCTGAGATAGAATAACTGGTGACCCCTGTCAACAATAAGTGATATTCTCCTGAGTAGCCCCTGCTTTGAGGAAGCCACTATACCAACTATTATGTGCTAACCTCATCAGCAGATGCCAGACACCCTTTGAGATCCTGCATGGTTGCTTTATGTTATATGGCCTGAGGACAGAATATGTGAAAAAAGGCATAACCAAGAAAAGAGAGGTAAAGATATTCAAGGGTCTACACACAGGTCATGGGTTCATGTTTTTATCAGAAACTAAACAATTAACAGTCGGTGATTTTAAAGTTCTTCTCTTGTTTTAAAGTCTAGAGAGTCTTAGCTTCTAGGACACAAGATAGGTAGGAGGTGGCAATTTATTTTGACAGACAAGCATGAGTTAGGCATATACTCCAACAGATTCCTACTATAACTGCCTTAGGCATGATTAGTGAGAAAGATTTTCCCTCTGATGAAGGGAAAAAGCCGCAGATGCCAAGGGGACTTGGGTGGTTAGTACAGTCTTAATTCTTAAGGGTGACAAGTCTCATTTCTTCTCACCAGAGCTCTGTTGGAAGAAGAATTCAGCTTCAACCACATGCAACGTTTAATAGTTGACTTCTGAAGTGAAATTCTATGCTGTTAAATGTTTGAAAAAAATTCTATCTGCCACTGAATATTAAGAACATGTTTAGAACCTTTTAATGTCAAAAGAAAAGTTTACTTTGTAGCTGTTCCCTTCCATATTAAAAGAAAAATCAAGTACCACATTTCAGAGGATGTTCATGTTTGATAGAGACTCACAGAACTCTTTTGGTATTAGTGTATAATGAGTCCTCCATAGGGGAGGTATATCAGGGCTTCATGTCAAGTACTTTCACAATCCCACACTATGTGTGTATGGCATGGACCAGGGCCTTACCTCTACCTATCTTCTTGGTTTAACCCAAAGAGGCTAGTTTGGTCTTGAAGCTTAAGTATAATATCTGCTAGGTCCTGAACTGAGCTCTCAAGAAAATCTGCAACCTGTCCTGCCAAATAGGTCAGTGAAAAAGCTGAAGAGCAATTCCAACTCCTTGTTACTATATATAGGGTCCTCAGGAAGAGATGATCTGGGATTCATGGAGTTGAATAGGCTATCAAAGAAAATCCTGGTAGATAAGGGGCAAGAAGGAATGCATAATAGTGGATTCCAGCAAAGAAATGAAGACAAAAATGGGAAGAGGTTCAGGTTCATCATAGTTCTCCCTGCATATGGTAAGATTACATCTCAATAAAACAATAGCAAATTGAAAATATTTAAAGTAAAAAATGCATTTAATATACCTCATCTACAGAACTTTGTCTAGCCAGTCTTAAATGTGCTAAACAAATGTGTGTTAGTCTGTATTTGGGTAAGGTCAATTAACATAAGGCTCTTTTACAATAAAATATTAATGTCATATATAATTTATGAAATAACATATTAAAGGAGAAAAAGTCTATAAAGTATCAATTGTTTACCATCTTAGTTGAGTGAATGGTTAAAGAAGGTAACTGACTATTGGTGCCCAAGATCATAAGAATACTGTACAATGGTGGTCCCATTCCTCCTTTCTGGTGAGTGTAATGGGTCTCTGGTCTGCTTGGGGAGGCTGGGTTGGGTCTGCATGCCAGAACTACACGGACATAGCTGCTCTCACCCCTGTGATTACCCAACATTGCTGGTGGCTGTGTGTGCTTTTGTGTGCACTGGCCCCATTCCACATTCTGGCAAGTGGCATGGGGCCAGGGTCCACCCAGGGAGTGCTGAGTTGGACCAGTATGTGGGCACTTCCATGCACCCAACTCCTTCCAAAAGACAGGCTGGGGTGTGATGGAAGGGGGAGGCGTTGGAGCCATTAACCTCTTCTGGTTTGCCTATAGTCCAGTCAGTCCTCATCAGGAATAAGGGAAACTTAATGGTTTAACACAACTACAAATATACAAGTGATGAGGGATAAGAAAAAAGGCTCTGGAAACACATACCATCTGGGTAAGACTCAAAAAGAACATGAAGAGGACCATTGAACACTGAACTGTGATACCAATTACAGAGACTACCTAAAACAGAATTAAAACATCACTGGGGAGTTGGGAGCTGAAATCCTGGTTCAAAAACATCTTCAGCTTTGGCAAAGCAATCTTCTTCCCATAGGGGGAGAAAAGCTGAAGAAACATGACAGCAGTCCCATAGCAGATCTGCAAACCAAACTGAGGAGACCAGTCAGACCTATCACTTACCTTCCACAAATGGCCAGCCCCATCAAGGAAACTCTACCAAAACAGAAAGAAAGAAAGAAAGAAAGAAAGAAAGAAAGAAAGAAAGAAAGAAAGAAAGAAAGAAAGAAAGAAAGAAAGAAAGAAAGAAAGAAAGAAAGAAAGAAAGAAAGAAAGAAAGAAAGAAAGAAAGGAAGAAAGGAAGGAAGGAAGGAAGGAAGGAAGGAAGGAAGGAAGGAAGGAAGCAAGCAAGCAAGCAAGCAAGCAAGCAAGCAAGCAAGCAAGCTGAGAGGTTTCCTAGGCCAAAGACCTGAAATACAAGTCAAAGAAGCAACAAAGTCAGACAGAAAACAGAATGGAGGTGACAGCTACAAAGAAAGAGGAGGCACTGAAATGAGCCAAATGAGTTCAGACTAGCCTTTGAATGCAAAAATAGAACTGAAAATCTAAGTAGCACAGTCTACTATGTACCAAGAAAGCACATCTTCACCCAGGATAAGGACATAGCTCCAGAAAAGAAAAAGACCAAGGGGCTAAACATAGACAAATAGCAATAAGAAAGGAGACAGTGACTAGAGGTGCGGTTGCTGGGGAAGGGGTGGAAATTCCCATGGGGATCAACATTCAGACATTGTAAGAAATCCAAAAATGAAATAAAATATTAATTTTTAGAAAAGAATACTGTACAATGAACTAAGGAAAAGAGCAAAATTCAAGAATGAAAATAACACATCTATTATATGGGTATCACTTTTACATCATTGTAAAATTGAAAAATCTTAAGTATATCATAAATTGAAGGCCATAAACATTAAATAGACAAATAGGAAATGGCAGTCTCCTTCTTTCTAATGGGTGAGTGTAGACAAGTTATTATTGAAGCCACTAAAATAGAGAGGTAGGAGAAGAGAGTCCTTGAGGAATCAAGAAGATACCCACAAACTAGGACTAATTATAAGATCACATTTGGATTTGGGGCAAAGTTCATCTAGGAATAGTTTCTTACATATGGAAAACAAGATTATTTGGATAAACAAGTCATCAGGTCTTCTAGTTTTTATCTTTCTCTGATTCCTTATGACTTAGTCATATGAGTATATTGTTTTGAAAATGAATTACTTAGTCTCTAATTTTTTGCATTCAGACTAGGGAGTAATCTGAAACCACAGACTACATCTTTTAGTCTTCTCAAAATATAACTGAGATCAGATACTAAAATATTTTGAATCTTTCATAATACAGAATAGAAATGAATATTATATTGCATAATTTCTCTGGAATTTCTCTCCTAACACTAGAAACAATTTTATTTCATCATTGGGAAATATTCAAGTAGTTTTATTTAACTAGGAATGTCTATTTGTCTAAGTTTACAAGTTCCATTCTGGAATAGATCACTGTTTTTACTGAGCTGTTTTTGAAATAAACACACATATGCAAGTGAAAGTGCACTCACTGAGTCTAGTAGAACAGAAAAATAAGAGACTCCACTTCTGAGATGTTCTGTGTCACTCTTGCAACCCCCATCACATAACTGTTAAGGCATTTCTCTGATTTCCAGAAGCTGCTACTGCAGCTGGAAGAGAAAGACCTCAAGGATATAGAGAACCCACTTCCAAACAAAGCAAAGTCATTATCTGCAAAGTAATTCTGACAGCAGCTGCCACAGCAGCATCAGAATCCCCTGGGCAGAAGCAGTGCACCAAGGACAGCAGGGGGTTGGAACTGCAGAAATTCCTAGGTGTCTCCCACTCATGACAGCAGTATCCTCCAAATCAAGGTCATTTCAACTTGCCAAGCTAAGGTCTAAGATGACTTGTGAGAAAAAAGGCAAAATTTGTCCCATAGATTGCTTACAAATAATCAACTCAATATAATGTGCTTAGGAATACCAAAGCCTTCAGTAATCATGTATTATAAAATATTAAGAGAAAAATCATAAATAGGGATGAGTTATTAACTAGGTAGCTATGCAAACAATAAAAACCAAATGCATATCCATTTCCTCTCCAGATCATCTAGTTTAGATCCACTTCTAAACTGTAATTTCCACCCTGCTGAAACAGAAAAGAGGTCAAGTTTATCTCTATCTCCACTGCTTTAGGCTTCTCAGTCAACTGGGTGACTTTTTACAAAGGACTTTTGGGTCTCCAGTCCACATTATTCCTCCATAACTGTTGGGAACTCAGTGTTGGCATAAAAAAGGAGGCTAGACTGAAGGAAGCAGGGTACACAGGATAGGGGGCCACGAACGACACTCTCTTGTGACATTTTTTCCCCTTTTCATCTGGGTTACTTTCTGGTGGACCATAGTTCACATTTTTCTTTCTGGATGTTATGTATTTAAATAAGAAAAAGATTGGTATCTTTAAGCTCCTGCTTAAAGATGGAGCTGGCTGTTTCTAAAGATTCATCTCATTTTACTTCTCAAAGAGTTATGTGAAGAAGAAAGGTTGGATGGAGCGATTGAGAAAAGAACACATGCAAAAGGAAGGAGATAAAGACCTTAGGCTGAGCACAACATATACTCATTAATATAAGATTTGGGATAATATGTAGCTTTTTAACCAAGTAGAAACTTGTTTAGGAAGATGCATTTTCACGTATCACTTTATTTTTAAAGATTGTTGATGTCAGGTGGAAAAGCAGAAAATAGAGTCAATATTAAGGCTATTTCAAATAGTGACCATCACTTAACTGTATCACTGTTCACACTGGTGCTGTTTTCAATTTTTATTGTTTTCTTTCACAACCCAATTGCTCCAAAAGATGAGTGGATCAAAAAGTTGTCGTATATTTACACGATTGAATATTATTCAGCCACCAAAAAAGACAAAGATGTCATTTGTGGCAACATGGATGCAGCTAGAAGGAATGATGCTAGCAGAAATATGCCAGAGGGAAAAAGATGGTCTCACTTATATATGAGATAGAGAAAACAAAAGGGCAAGAGAAAGTTAAAACTAACAGACATTGGAAGTAAAGCACAGAGCAGGGGAGGGTAAGGGAGAGAGGGAGAAATCAGGGGAGGGATGAACAAAAGAGAACAGGATGATGGTTCACAGGTGACATGGTGGGGGGAGAACTTTGGGGCATACAATTATGTTATTTATATATATATATATGTAATCAGTACAAAATATATATATAAAAAATTTACTTTATTGTTTCAAAAGCATAGAGTTCAAAATATCCTTAAATTTAATAAGTGGTCAGCTACTGAAACAGATGTACACTGTTAATAGACCCATAATCATTATTGCTGATTTAATATTAATGTGCACATTATTCCCTTTTATTGTATTACATTGTTAATGCAAATGCACATTGAAGATTGACAGCAGCTGAGATTTTTGTTATAAACAAATTCCTAGCCCACCTCTCATCTCCTGGAATCCTGATGCATACTTTTTGAGAACAATTTCCCTATTCTGCAATACTTTCTTTAGAAGAACTACCTGAACAGTAGCAAATTTCAGGAGCATCCACCTTGAATTGTGAATGATATTGTACTGATTTTGATATAACATTGAAGCATTGGCAGGTATATTGCTAACGGTAGTGGGAAACTACAATTTTGGTGGAATTCACTAATGAATGTTATCTGTAAAACGCTTACAAAAGCAATTTCAATCTAGCAATTCTCATTATTTTCAGTTGCTTTATTTTCTGTTTGTTGATGAGTAGGTATTGGAAGGTTTAAACCCCCCAGGTGTTAGCATATGAGATATTGTTATTGGCTTATCTTTGGCATTCCAATGATATTTTCTCCCATGCCCTGGATAAAGTATAATTTCATCGGAAATATCTGAGCTGTTTCTTGGGACATTGCAGTAGAGAAGTGAAGGAATTTATATAGAAACAATTCTCTTTGAATCTAATTAATTTAGACTCTTCGGTTTCTCTTTCCAACCCAACTATCCATCCAATTTACTTTATGTTTCTTCCCCCAAATGGAATGGCCATCTCAATTGCCCTCCAATTCTTTTCTGTGTTTACACCACTAAATCTCTAATCGTGCCTCTTCCAAGACTTAAAACCTCTCTGTGTACATAAATTATACACATAACTGTACAATCCTATAGTAAACAGTTTTTCCTTTAAGTTTGCCAGATTTATTATCTATACCCTCTATTATTTTCTTGCCATTTAATCATATTTTCATTCACTACATGCCTTGCACTGCTATTTAACTTTTTAACATTCTATAAGCCTTGACTGCACAAATCATATGTTCTATTTCATTGTTTTCTTCCAAAGGCTACTGCACAGTATGAATTTAGAGCATACTGAATATATAGAAATCAACTATACATTGTTTCGCTTCTATAAACTATATTTTAACTCTGAAAGATTAAAAACACCTAGATTATCTTTTGAAATATTCTGCATGAGATACAGAAAAAGAAAACATACTTTTGAATAATCTGAGCTATTTAATAAT
Organism: Uropsilus gracilis; assembly: GCA_004024945.1. Lineage (NCBI taxonomy): Eukaryota > Metazoa > Chordata > Mammalia > Eulipotyphla > Talpidae > Uropsilus > Uropsilus gracilis. The sequence continues at coordinate 61,277 of PVHY01005374.1, read as the reverse complement.
ATTCAGTAGTATTAGAAATCCTGAATAAGTGTTTTCTCTTATATGTTTACATATTTTATAAATGTATATATTTATGGTACAAGATTGCTCCCCAGGAAGACTGTTTTACTCTAAAAGATAACACCTGCTTTATAAAATAAATAAGAATTCAAAGCTACTTCCCTCCCTAAAGTGAGCTGCTGTCTGCACTTAGAGATCTGTCTTTAAACACCTAGCAACTGGAGATTTATTTATAGTGATTTCCACAACTACCTCATGTTTCTCTTTTCTTTCACTGTCCTCCTCAACCCCACAAATTGTCTCAATTTGAGAATTCCCTGTAGTTCTACCTAATTTTATATTCCCTATTAGTTATTTAACTTCTGCTAATAACACTTTGTGCTCTTTTGGATTCCTTCGACTTCCATAAAATTTTTTTATTAAATAAATTGCGCCTGGTATTTAAATTACTTTTAAGTTTCTAGGTACAGAAGATAAAAAACTTAATTTATCAGACCTCAATATGGAGAAGGATTCATGTGGGTGTATCTACAGGCCATCACAAAGAACACTTTAAGGTACCTAGTTTTTGACCATCTTCCTTTTTTTGCGGGGGGGTAGCTACTTCTCCAAAACAAACAGTACATTCATTCCAAATTTTTTGTTTATTCATATTAATATCTTGGCAGAGCAGGAATTGAAATAACTTACATCAGTATAATAAATGCATATATTGAAAAAAACAAAGTTGCATAACATAAGATCTGTTCCATAAAATCTAGTCCTGGTTTAGTACAGGTTGCCAAACAGAGAAGTGTCCTGCTCAAGGAACTATTATTAAGGGGAAATAGTACTCATTGGACAGTACAAGAGGTAACTGAGTAAATAAGGATATAAGCGATATATACAAACCTTAATGCTAAATCTAAGAGTTCTGTGGCCATGAAAATGTTATCAAAACAATGTACATAAACAGAATTATCGAAAAATTCACATTTAAGTTGCATTGTTGGTAAGGTGATGTTTACTTCTTGGTTTAATGTTTTAGGGTAAATTAAAATTTCACTGAATAATGATGTGGTTAAAGGTACAAGTTTTAAATTACAAAACAATTTTTTGGGCATGCAATTTACAACATTATGCATTAGTTAACACTGCTATATAGGAAAATTGTTAAGAGTAGATCTTAAAAGTTCTTACCACAAGCAAGGGAAATTCTATTAAAAAAATCTAAGTGGGATGATAGATATTAACTACCTTTATTGTGGTAGACATTTCAAAGTTCATGTAAGTCAAGTCACTATATCTTACACTTTTAGATTGAAATCAATTCTCTCTCTCTCTCTCTCTCTCTATATATATATATATAAAACTGAGCAACAATTCACAAGTTTGAGTCATAGCCAATATATTCAAAATTAGTAATACATCTGCAAAGACATGATAGTAAGGGTAGATTCATCAGTCAAGTGGGGTCACAGCAAATAAACCACCTACCAAGAACCCTGAAAAGTGGGGAGATCTTATCTGATATAACCAGTGCCATCCATGAAATAATGATATGAGATCACAAAGAATAAAAACTAGCTCTGTTAAGTCCAGTGGGATTAATTATTTCCCACTACTGGGGTGAATCTATTCTATTATATATTATCCATGAATTCTGAAGTTATCCAGTCTTGATTCTAGAAATAATTCTAATCCCATCTCCATGTCCATTTAGGGTACCTTTACCCAATCTTTTTATATATAGTTTTCTAAGTCTTGTTCCCTACAAGATTGTTATTCTGGTCCATACATGTGTAGTGTAGGCAGCCAGGAAAGGTAGGGGGTGCTGGAAGGGAGGCAGGTGGGCAACTGAGTCCTCCAGCTCCCATGAATCTTTAAGCTTTTTCTCTGAGCTCTTCTGGACATTCTCTCTCCTCTTCTGTAGCTGTACTGTGTTTGGTCATAGTAGTGCTGGTAATCATCCTGTTGCTGCTGCCACCACTGCCACCACTGACACTTTCAACTCTACTTCTAGGTCCAGGTGTGCATACCTACACATGAGCGTGCTAATTACCTTTGGTGTGTGTCTATGAACTCACGCTCACAAGTGCCTCTGTAGTAATAGGCTAGTGGCTTAAAAAGCCTGATTAACTCATTTACCCAATAAGACAAATGGGATATTTTGACCATTTCTGGGCCTCTTTCTCCATGCAACTACAGTTTTTAGGTAATCTGTTTCTTGAACTCTAACTTGTCAGGCTACAAAGAAAATCACCCAGTACCCCTCTGTGTACTTCTAGGTTAGCAAATAATCAACAGACAGGTTGATAAAAGAAAATTTTATGGAGACATTTAATAATAGTTCATCTGTCTCCTTGTGTACATAAGAGAGAATCAGAATTATTTAGTAACTTGGCAAAGATGTCAAACTAATGTGGCTTTAAATATCATCATAAATAGCTTAGCTAGGGCAAGAGAGGTTTGGGGAAAAGGGGAAGATTAGATTATGATGGTTACTGGGGGAACCAAAAGTACTCTACCTTCTAATTTGATAAGAGGTAAGAGATAAGAAAGAGATCTTTCTGAAAAATATCGTTACAGTGAGAAATTTAGATTAAAATATCAAAAGTAACTTCCACTCCTTCTTCAGAGTTCCTCCCAAGAAATAAACTTATTGGCAAAGATAATGTTTTGGCATGACAGGTTTTTGTGTCCCTTACTTTTTTTGGTCTTTTCTGACTCACAGCCCTTTCTTCCAAACTAAGACAGTTTGTTAAATTCCACATGTATTTTTCTTCTAACAGTGTCTTGTAATCCAGAAACTATTTTTGTCATTTAGCTCGGGCAATCTTAAGATTGAATCCATCAGTTATCTCTCCAGAGTCCCTCTCAATTAGCTACAGGTATTATCCCTGGTAGCCAATGACTTGAACACTGTTTTCAAGTTTTGTTCATCCAGTATTTGTAAAATTCTGCTGGTATGTGGGTACTAGAATAAGGCATAGTTTAGTAACATAAACTACAAGAATTTGAGATAAAAATTTCCAAATAGTTACTCTGCTATTCATTCTTTTTGTTGTTATTGTTGCTTAGGGCAAAATTGTATATTTATATCACTAATTAATTTTATTTGGAAGAAAATATCCTTCAATCTAGATATTCAAATTTCTTTTCTTTCTTTCTCTTTTTTTTTTTTTTTTTTTTTTTTTTTTTTTTTTTTTTTTTTTTTTTTTTTTTTTTTTTTTTTTTTTTTTTGAGATTAGGTATCATTCTTTTTGCCCGTGGAACTGCAGGCTCCCATTGCCTGTGGCATCATGGGACTCAAGCATTCCCAGCCTCAGCTTCCCAGGTAGCTAGGAGTACAGGTGTGTGCCACTAAGCCCAGCTATTTTTTGGGACTAGGACTCGCTGTGTTGCCCTAGGGGGATATTCAAATTTCTTAACCAAGAGGAAATAAATTTTAATACAGAAGAATCCATAATTGTGTGTGTATTTTATTGTGAGGGCAGGACTGAGTGTTTCTTCTCTCCTCATGAAAAAAAAAAAAAAGGTTGTGAATATCAGAATAAATATGACTTTCATCTTTTAGGTTCCTAATTTTTCCCTTTTACTTTATGGCCCCTCTTCTCTAATAACCTAATATTTTGTTTGGCTGGTAAGTGGGTACTAGAATGAGGCATAGTTTAATTACATAAACTGCAAGAATTTGAGATAAAATATTTCTCTTCCATTGCTATTAAAATGCTATATGTACATTAATTCTGTAATACTAGATTCATTTCTTGTTAGAATTTCCAGCATGAAGAAGTAGATGGTCAATATCCTCTTGAAATTTCTTAACCTAATCATTGAAAAGCAGTTCTTTAGAATTATACAACCTCTTTCCTTCTTTCTCTGTGTATAACAAAAAAAGGGAAATCGAGCTGTCTGTAATAAATTGGAAACATAACAGAAAATTCCCATTTGTTTGATCCTGCAATTCTAATTCTAGAAAAATTACTACAACCAAAAAATTAAAAAACAAGGCAAGTATTTGTATATGTAATTAATTTTTGGAAAGAAACCTTATAGTAAAAAGTAAAAAAAATTAATCTAAATATCCCAAACTGATCAAATTCATGTTGATCTATCAATTCAGTATGTAAAATGGACTATAGTGTTATGGGATATAAGGAAGTAAGCACCAAAAAAAATCTCTTTATTTTTTTTAAATAAAAAGTTAAATTAAGAAAAAATTAAATAATTGACTTGACACCAACAGTTAAGATGATTAATAAAGAAATAATAAAGACAAGTCACCAAAATATCAGCTATCAATCTTTTTGTGACATATAATTTTATACACCATTTTTATCTCATCAGCTTTGATTTTTGCTATGATGAACAACAGACATAAAATTTACAGTCAGTAAAAGAAAAAAGCATTTAAAAGTGAGAGAAAATGTCAAGATCCTAGAAAATTCCTGAGTTGTAGTTTCCTCTTGCTAATTTGTTTTGTTTTGTTTTGCTTCCACCTCCTCCATTGATGGGGAGGATATGCATGCTAATTTCTACAGCAGCATCCTAGAAACAGCTCTTAGAAAAGACAGACTCTACCTTGCCTGCCTGTTTCTGTGAAGAAATATGGCTTTCACAGATGTATACCTGCCTTTTATAACTTTACTGAAAACTGTCATAAAGTAACAAAAATAGCCTAGAACCACCCATGGGATATAAGGATCTGTATTTAAAGAATGCATGACTGGAACTGCAATTAGTGAACACTAAAAAACAATATAACAAATGTTACCATAATATTAGTTTAAAAAAATCATCCCACTAAATAACAAATATGTGATAAAGCATATGAAGTCGCACATTTAAGTAGGTCACTTGTCCTATTTCTTAAAAAAGAGCTTGCTAAAATATCTTTCTGCCAGCAGGTCTGGCAATCCCCTGGCCCACCAGACAACAGTACAGCCTTCCAAGTGGTGGGAGAAGGTCCCCAGGCATACCATTCACCGGCCATCATTATTTACCTTTGATTTATCCTGAAACCCACTGTTTGATGAATAATCCTGTTAAGGTTAAGCAGACCTCAATTATTTTGTTTTAGAGATTAGAAATACAATGTATTTTGTTCTATTCTTTAAGATGTTATAAAAACTCAACCCCTGTTTTTATAAATAGGTTTTTGTAATGATCCCATAACTGGTGCATTGCAAATTAGAATCCACTGTGATTGAACAGGAGAGTGGGAAGCATGGTTAAATTGACCCCACCCTACTCTTAAACTTTAGAAGTTAAAGTGATTTTCTTTTTTGACATAGGCTACTCATGCCATATATTTAGGAAACTGTCAAATATGAACAACTTAAAGTTTTTCTCTCAGATACAGGAACTTCAGGATACCCTTGGTCACCTTGTTACTGTGTACCTTCAATTTCCCATTATCAGTTTTAGTCACTTTGCATTTTTTGTTCCCAGGAAAGTCTTCACACCAGGCCTTTGCATATGGTGGGATTATGCAGTGGATGGATGAAGGCAGGTCCCTGTGATCAATTTCTTAGTAGAAGTAGTGCATAGCAAAGTAATGTAGACACTGTATAATTATTCTCTTGTACTTCAAGCAATATCTTTGGGCTTCTGCCTTAGTTCCTTCCATCCTTGCCTACATGCTCATTCATTCTGTATGATTCTCAGAAATGCTCACACAGACACAGGTGAGAGAGCAGAAAAAAAATGTCAAAAAATATTTTCCTCCCTTTCTACAATTTAAATCCATCATCATCATCATCATCATCATCATCATCATCATCATCCTGTCACTTTTTACAATTTATCTTATATCCACTCTTTCATCTATTCAGTATTTATCTTTTAGGAATAGATTCTCATATGTGCATGACTTTGAAGACCCAATCATACCATAGACATGGCACTTCTTTAGAAAGTGAGAAATAGTCTATATGGGAACACTGTGTTTGCAGTGTTATTAATTTCCACAGTCAAAGCACTTTGCTTGGAATCAGAACATAATGAAGACTTCTACTCTTTCTCTTTTATATCTAATACCTGTGTACTAGATATTGAATATCTTTGGGACTCCCACATCATAACAAAACTGGGACGAGAAGAAGGCAGGAAGGGAGCTTAATTCATATTAAGCACAGTGCTTTCCATAAATCACTGCCCTTGAGTCCTCCTTAAGATCTTATGACATATGTATGAGAACTTTTCCATTTATTAAGGATGCAAAAACTCAGGGTTAGAAGATCAAAGTCATAGTACAGGTGGCAGGGTGTGAAAGAGTTTGAAATTCCTCTGCCATTCCCATTATTAATTCTGGGCAAGTTTTTCTGAGGATCTCATGGAGTTACTCCTTTAATCCCACCCTATAAAATTGTGCATAGATAGAGAAATGCTTCTCCAGTGAAGGCTCCTTTGATCATTCTATAACCAATGTCCCCTTGTCCCAGATTTTTTGCACCCAGGTTTATTGGGAAAAAATATCATTGGTATAGGAGAAGAAAAAATAATTCTCCCTTTCCTGTTTAGGTTCAGTGGTTGGGGGCAGTCAATAAAATTGATAAAAAACACATTAACAAGAATAAAAATTCAGTTTATTTGTGCATCCAATGCTCCTATACAGTGGTGCTCTCAAAAGAATGGTTAGAATTTGGAGCTAATATGCATCTTGTGGAGAATTGACAAGACAAAGAAAAGGAATTTGAGCTTCAAAAAGTGCTAAATTATTGAGAAGGTAAAATATGGGGAAAATAATTGTTAGGGGAAGGGTTTTTGATAAGACTTTTGTAATACAAATCTTATTGGTGCTAACATCTTATATCTATTATTCATGGCTATGCTCTTCCTGATAGAGAGGGGGAAAAAATCCTTTACAAAGGGAAATGTACGTGTGAGCTGCTTGTAGGAAGAATAAAAGAGAGTACAATTTTTACCATGGGTGCTATTTCTCAATTGCTTTAGTTCAAAATAACCTGTATACCAAAGTGAAATATTTTAGAATGTTCTGACCCCTGTCACTACTTTCCATATTTTAAAGAGGATAAAAGAGACTGAATAGTACTGAAAATAATAAGAAGGTAGGACAGACAGAATTTTTCTTCAAGTTGCTGTAACCTTTGAGATACCAACACAATATTAAGTAGAAAATAGTCGATGAGCTCTATTTTAATGGGGACTTAATTTTAAAAATGCTACTGTAAGAATTTTGCTTGAAAATTGATCAGAGTGATGCTTTGTGAATTTTGTATTCATATATATACACATAGAGGGTTTTCTGGTCAGCATAGATATTTTAACTATATGTGTTCCCATAAGGGATTTGGAAAACTTAGGGTCTATCATGTTTTATTTAACAAGATAAAATCTCCCAAATCTCCTGGTCCACTGAACATGCTCTTAAAAGTGTGTTTTAACATTTTATTTTTTATAATATCTTATGACAAAAAATCAATTTGTTTTTCCCTTTTGCCTTCTCTCTAAGACTGAATTGCTAAATTCCTAGTGGAGAAGAAACTGATTGAAATATGAATGTATATTGGACATGTACTAACAGTCAATTTTGTTAAGAACAACCAACCTGCATTCTCTCTTAATGATGTCTTAAGATATAGTTTCCATTTTTGAGGAAACTGATATAAGAAAAAAGTTATTGACAACAAGGCATTCATGAAAAGAAAATTCAATATATGATGTTGATGAGTGACTTTTGCAGCTCCTAAATATTTGCAGCCTAGGCAACTTCAAGTTCATGGATGATGACAAGTATCATCTACTTACTAGTCTTTTGCTTACACTGAACTTCAAGGTTGATGCAGACTGGATTTTGTGCTAGGACCCCAAATCCTGGTCACAGCACAGTGCCTTATTTTCACACCCCTGTGGTTGCAAGCAGATGGATGAACATATTTTGTGCAAACTGAACACGGTTCAGAGTTGTTTTTTTAGGAAATGATTAATGGTTGAAAGTAATAATCACAGAGATCCTGCTTGATTGACTTTAATCTATGAAAATAATTTAGTTCTGGAAAGTACCAACTTACTAAGGTAGTTTTAAAATATAAGGAAACATCACACTATAGAAGTAGGAGTTTCAGGGACTGTGGGTCCTGACATTCTCAGGAATCTTACATTAGAGTAATATCTCTTAACCATTTTCCACCCTCACTAAGAATGATGGACTATATCTCCCCAGGGAGAAATTCGTGGTTCATGAAGCTAAAGTTCTCAGTGAGAAATGGAATTTGTTTTTGTGCATAGGAGATTTATCTGCAGTAAAAAAAAAAAAGTGTTAAATACTTAAGTTCTGGGCTTGAAATTCCTGGGTGCAAACTTATACTCTGTCAACTACCAGCTTGTCATATTGGTTTCAATTAACCTGTATGTACCTCTTTGCTATTTGGGAAATTACAATAGTAATTGTAACTATTCCATAGGGTTGGTATACAGAATAAAAAAGATAGTGTCTCCCAAAGTGCCTGACACAGAAAATCACAAGCATTGATTTTTATGTCTACTTAAAGAATTATTTCAAAACACTAGCCTACTAGCAAAGGAAATCAGTGATTTCCTCTCAATAGTCCTCAGTGACAGGGTCACCACCATTGTAAAGTTCTACGTTTGCAAGGGGCAGCAGTGTTTCAGACGCTTCAATGAGCATATTGTTATCGAACATCTGTTCTTATTTTGATCTTGTTCCTTAGGCTGAATTCTCAGAAACATATTCACTGAATTGAAAGTCAGCACCATTTCAAATACTGCTTTAAAAAAATGTTGTGATTAATCCTCCAACAAAATTTCCTTGTGTTTCTGCATCTTTATTTTATAATTTCTTTTTCTCTGAAGTTAAAGGTATACTAATGGCAATGTGAGAAAAAAATAATATAAAGTCTAGATACAAAAATAATTACAACCTTTCAAATTTGCAGAGTGAATGTTTGTAGATATTTGTCTGAGCAAGAGGACACAGGTGAAGGTGAAGATTTAGGCTGCAGATTGTCACACAGTGGGTAGAGCTAACAAATGGTCTCAATTATCTCCCTACCCAGAGCAGGAATATTCTCTAGTCCATAGCATTTTCTGACTCTAAGTATTTTATTTTCCTTGTAAACTTTATACTAGAACCAAGTCCTTCAAGGAGGACTGAGTGTTTCTGCCCCAGAGTCAGTTGAAACACCTTGTTTCCTCTATTTAGATCGATATAAAGGGCAGAAATAATTTAAGGTGCTATTGACCTTCTTTGTTATTTGCACAGAATATTTTCATCTTTCTGTCTGTTTGCAGTCATAGGAGTATGGAAAAAAGAAAAGGTGAAAACTGCATATTTGATCTCACTGGAGTATCCCTGCTGCAAAACTTCATATATTTGCCTGCCATGAAAATGTGCTACAGTTCTTCATGAGAAGAATGTAGATTTATATGTCTTGCTTTTATTCTGTGCACACCAATTCCAGTTCATGACTTTAGTAAGCTACAACAGTTAGAAGCTTTAGCAGTTGCCAGGTGGAGGCAACAGATGATTTCTGAATTCAGTCAAATGATGAGCCAATCTAGAGGTGTCTGGAGTTCTCTAAAGTCTGTCCTAACTTCCCCAGCCTTTGCTGAACTGATAGAATAATTTCTGTTCAAACACATTAGGCCAGAGACCTTGAGCTCCCAAAGATTTCTGCTTAGGGGAGTCCAATAACCTGTATAAAAGTATGTGGTTAATTTATAAATTAAACACTCTTGGTTCTAAGTTCTATCAACACCTATAATTATACAGTTCTTAAATGCTGCAGGAAGGAAGCAGGAAGCATCAGGGATGAAGTTAGCAGAAAATCTTCAGTTTATAATTAGAAGGTGCCATCAGCACTTCTGCATTTGTGTCAATGACTTGTAATCAGGATTTTTTGTTCCCAATGTGCTTTTATGTAGAAATGGGTAATCAATCATTTTAGTCACTCTCTCATCTGACACTTATTGGCACCTTGAGATGCACTTTCCATTAATAGCCTTGTGTCCAGACAAAGAGATTAGTTGACTGTAGTTTCTGACTCAATAAGTATTCACAGATTTGTGCTATCAATGCCAGATGGATGAAGAAGCCTGAATGAAATAGATGGAATAGGACTCAATCTTCTTTGCTAATCACGGGGAATCCAGGAGGAAGGAAATGCTGCTCTGCCTAATAGTGAAGGTAACAGTGGTGCAAGTTTCTCTTATTTCAGCGATGTTTCTGATACCTTAGTCCTACACTGAATACACTATTTTTCATTAGGCATAACCTATTGCACCTTTAAAGATTTTACAAGTCCAGTTTTTTTCGTTCAGTGATTATGTAGTCATCATCTGCTCTATTCAAACTGTTCTCTAAGATTTTGAATAAGAATTCAGGAATGATGAGAAACCTGAGCTCTTGGGAAAACGCCAAAGGAGGAGTTTCAGGTTCAGAAAGTCCTCACTTAATATTTACCATAGGTCCTTGGAAACTGCAACTTAAAGGGAAATGATGTATATGAAAACAGGTCTTCAAATATCTTGTTTTGTTTAATATGAGCTCAGATTCTTGTTTTTCATCAACATTATAATGAGATAACATAGAATGAACAATGTCATTCAAGGGACTGCTGTATAGACAAATAACCAAAACCCAAAGTATCAAGATGTAAATCCTTACATGAGACTATGAGAATTTGGAAAGAAGAGATCAGGTGCAAGTCTAGCTCCTTAATGAAAGAGCTAGAATTTCAGACAGGCTTTGGAAGATCAAGATCAAGTGAGAAGACTGGTATGGATTAGTGCAGCTTGGGAGGCTACAGAGAGTTGCATGGAGTATAGAAACAGGTACATGTAGAAATAGGTGTGAGACAGAGTGTTATGGATAACACCAGATTGAGGAGTTTGTGATGAATTCCACAATCAAATCTCACTAATGTTTTCTCTGGGGAACTTTGCCTGATTGGAGGTACTAAGAAATAACTTGAGTTGGGTTTGACAGCTTCAGACTCTTCACATGTCTTGCTTCTGTTTGTTAGCACCCTCACATTTATTCTCTGTTAAAGTTTATATCTGCTTTCCTTTACTCTCATGGCCTCAACAGCATGCTCAAGTACAACCAAGTGGTTCCTTAACTGCCCTCCTGGCTTCAGTCTCACTTTCACACTTCTGCAGATGTGTCTTTGTCATTTACCCCACAGTTATCAAACCACAGCACACTTAGAAATCACCACCCGTGATGATTATATGATTTTAAAACTGCATATTCTTAGAGAATCTTGAATGTTTGTGTTCAGCAACCGTTCCAGTTGGGGTAGGTTCATCATCAGTTCTAGCAGCTAGAAGAGACTATTGGAGCATTATCTTCACAGGAATTTTAGTAGTGTACAGAGAAAAACAGCCAGCAAAGAAAGTGTCACACAAATCTCTCCTTGAAACTCTCTAAGCAGACATGTAGGCAGGCAGAAAAGGTAGAGGGCACCCAGGCAGCAAATAGATCATGGAGTCTCCCCCAACCAATCTTCACAATCCTCTGGGCTCTTTCTCTGGAGTTTCCCCTTTGGCTTTCTCTTTATGGCATTCCCTCAGGTGTTCTCCCCTCCCCCCACCCCCAGTGTGATGCTACCCTTTTATCTACTATTTTCTAGGCCCAGGTGTGCCTACCCAAGCAAGCACGAACCCACTGGGTCCAAGCTTGTACAATCATGGCAAGGGTGCAACACTATAGGTGCTGATTGTAGGAGCTAACAATGGAAGGGAATGAAAAATTCTGATAACTCATTTACCTTACAATGTGGGTAAGGCTAAAACATTTACTTCTAAAATGAATTTTCTCAAATTATGCTGGTACATATATTTCCTTGACCACACATTGCTCTAGCCTCATCTCTTAGTCAGACACCACTTGGCACAGATTTTACTCCCACAAACTGGATAGCTTTCTTACCTCACAAAATATGCAGACCAAATCTATGATGTTTTAATTCCTTCTCTTCTTTCTACTTTCACAAATTAACCACATCCTGATCCTCTTTTCACTCGCTAGCTGTATCTCAGTCATTATAACACTCTCACACCTGTGTTTTCAGTAACACTCTGGTTACTTAGCTCATCATGTCTTTGTAAACTAATGGCCAGATCACTCCCCCTGTGACCTTTGCTCTCCATCTGCCTACAGAATATGTATGTGTGTATGTTTTTTTGGGGATCAGGGCTATCTCTGAGAATCTATTCTCGAAGACACATGAAAGACAATTTAAAAAAGCATGAAAAATAAATTGTTCCTGTAACTAAGTAAACATCTGGTGGGCAAATTAATGGCCTATCTATGCACTGTGAGCTATGCTGTCATAGAAAACATAGACCTCTCTCAGTGTGGTAGATGTATGCTTTCGATTTTTATGTAAAATATTTACTTTGCTTTTATTTTTTCCTGTGTGTTCTTTTCCTTTCTCTCAAATTATACAAGCAGATGACTCTTAATCCCTTAGGTAAATTCATGGTAAAGCTGAAACTAGATTTTAACTGAGAATTTTCTTACTGAAAGGACATGGGAAAAGATAGAAAATATTTTAGTGGGAAGTCATTCTGAAAATGCCTGAAATGAATTGAAAGCAGAAGTTAGGAAATGGGTACAGGCAGTCAGTTAGGAAGAGGGTGCCCCCAGCCCTCAAACCCATTGAAGAAGGATCAGTAGGAACTGAGCCCCCAAAGCCCAGGTGTCCTGAGCCTTTTAACTAAAGTGAACAAGAAACAACTGGTAGGTGTCAGTGCACTCCCAACCCAGTAAAAACTAATTAATATTCAGAATAACAGGAGAGTTACACAATGCAATAGACCAGAGCTAGTTTCCAGAAGGCATGCCAGGTAGGCAACACGAGCAACTCAGTGGGCCTCGGCAGCCTAGGACACCCCACAGAAAGAGACACAACACAACACCCAGGAGCTGAAACCCACTCCTTACCCACTATGTTGCAATCCTCCCAATCTGGGTTGGTTCATTGACTGTAGCGGGTAAAGAATGTCAGAGTCCTTGAAATTATCTTTGTAGACTTTTAAACAATGAACAGTGAAGAGATATGTGCTGAAGTTTGTGTCTTGAGTTCTTCTCTCTCCATTCTCTTCACCCCACGCTCCCTGCCCCAGGGTGACACTGCCCTGCTACCTCTTCCTCCTAGAACCAGGTGTGATCACTCACATATGTGCATACCCACTGAGCCAGGCATGCACATGGAGAGGCCACACCACCACAGGTTCTGGTCTCAGAGGCCGACAATGGAAGGGGGAAAGCCCTGAAACTCATTTACCCTACAGTGCATCCCTTGGGGAGTTTTCCCTTTTCACAGTACAATCCAGTTTCCCTCTTCCACAAGTTTTCCTTTGGGGAATGTGGAACACTATAGCCATGACAAGCAGAAGCAAACAGAATGCAACTAAATAAAAGAGAATACAACTATAGAATACAAAATACAGCCCATTAAGGTAGTGGCACACACCAACTGAAGGATGGGAAGATAAAGAAGTCATTGGCACCAGCAATGGGAGATCTCTCCTACCTGGCAGTATACAGGCCCATATTTTTGTCAGAAGACAACAAACACTGCACTGGCATCAGTGAACTCCCAGGCCCCGAGTACCACATCCACTTTGCCAGCAATGAGGCATCAGAGGCTCTACAAGCAGTAAGACCAGTGAGCTCATAATAAGCCACAAAATCAACACAAATGTTCGCTTTAGGATTGCCCTCTGATCTACCACCCCCAGGTGTGAAACACTTACTCATGGAGGCTACTATCCGGTCATCCATGGTCTTACTTATAAAAAGACCTCTAGGTCAAGTCCCCAGTGGATGGATTTCTCAGTTCTCATGATATTCAAAAGTGAGCAGGGCCTCCCCTGGGTCAGGGTTAGCAGCAAATGGCCCTCCAGGTACAAGGCATGTGTACCTAGGCATGGGGCTTAGAATTCACTGCTCTTCTTTTCCCAATAGCCCATCTTCTTATGGATATGAACCTTTAGTCCTCCTGCAATTGCCTCCACAGTTCCAACAGAGAAGTTTTGTGTGGTGCAAATATATTAGCACGATCCACACCTATTCTCACTAGATCTGTTCAGATCTGGGTGCCAGTGACTTTAAGAGGCTCGGTGACTTTTCGAGGTTTGCTTGCTTTTTTTGACATTCTTTCTAATTGGTCAGCAATTATTGGTGTTCCTCTGAGAGCTCTGGCTCTCTATCTCACCCAAGCTGGCTATCATTGCAGTGACATCCTGCATCTGGTGCTCCACATAGGAAGCCAGATCTACCATAAGGGATCTGAATGAGGATGAGAGGGCACTTCTCAATACCATGACTCTCATTTCTGCTCTGAAATGCTCATCATTAAAAACATGAGCATTTACATTAAACATGAACTGTCCATCTCAGTTCTCAAAGAACCTGCACCAGTTCAGTGTACTTTCACCATCTACTCATGGTTTCTGGCATATCTCACACATTAGTCCAGACTGTTCACACAGAAGCCATGACCCAGTTCAGTAGGAGATGGCCACCCTGGCCATACCATTGGCTGTTCTGTTTCAATGATGGGTTCAGGGTCACTGAGGCCACTCTCTCCATTTCTTATGCTGTGTATATGATCCCGTCCACCACGCGGGTCCCATAAATGCAACAGCCAAGCTGCCAAGGACTCTCCTGGTTTCTGACAGAACTGTTACACAAGTCCACAAATTTTGCTTGGGATTTGGATGATTCATGGTAAACTCCATTATCAGAGATGACCCAGCAGACTGATCCTCTGGATCTGTGGGTTGCTGTTGTTTCATCTTCTGTGTTACCACTGGGCGAGCCTGGGGCAAGGGACCAGCGTCCTCCTTCCAGAGGAGGAGCCTGGAGTTCCCAGTTAGCACATTGTTCTGCCAACACTGGGCGAGCCGGGCCAGCCTCCTCCTCCTCCTCCTTTCTGTAGGAGCCTGGCATCTCTGGAGTGGTGGGTCTTTTCCTTGAGAAACTTCAAACATTGTTGCAGTTTCCTTAACCTGGTCATGTAGCTTGTGAATCCTGGACACCTCTCTCAGCGTGGATTCTCACAGAGTTGTGAAAAACAGCCAGTCCACTGCCCTGGCCCCTCGTGAGCACTATATTTGTCCAAGGTCCTCTCTATGTTACACAGGCCTCTATCCAAAACCAACGGGTATCCCTCTATTTCTGGCCATTGTTGAGGATGTGTCCACTGAGAGAGAACACTGACCACTGAGTACCACCTACTAGTTGACTGTCCATCAATGTCTTTCCAACTCTCAAAGGGCTCCATGTCTGTATGAATCGAACTGTTCTGTCTTCCACACTAAGTGTAGTATAACAATCCCAATCTGGGTAGGTTCTTGATTGATTGTAGCAGGTAAAGAATGTCAGAGCCCTTGAAATTATCTTTGTAGAGTTTGTAATAATGAGCAGTGAAGAAACGGCCACTTAGGTTGCTTTCTCGAGTTCTGTTCTAGCCTTCATCCTTACTCATCCTTCCCCCCACCTTTCACCCCCGCTCCGATGTTGCCCTTTTAGCTCCTCCTCCCAGGCCCAAGTAAACCCACTCTCGCATGCACACACCCACTAGGCCAAAAATGCACAATCGTGGGGAGGGCGTAACACCACAGGTGCTAGTCATAGAGGCCAATGGTGGAAGGACAAATATCCTGAAAACCCATTCTTCTTATACCCATTGTACCCATAGAAACTGGTTTTTTTTTTCAGCCCCTCAGCTACTATCCACTATAAGCCCCTCTCTGCTCAGATAGCATTCCTGTCCCTCTTTTCATCTGTTAATAAATATCTTGCTTTTCTGTAACTTTCCATCTTGACATTGAATTCTTTCCACACTAAAAATAAGAATCAAGAAAGAGTTCAGCTGGGGCCCTCAGGCTCGGATGTGCTTCAAAAACCTTGCTTCAATCCATTTTTAGATAAAGTTTGGTTGATATTTGAGGTTCATGGTTTTGTACAAGATTTTAAATTGTGTTGGTCAGATTTTTGCCTCTTGGCTCCAACTACTTTTACATCTGGAATGGACTATTTATTATATTTGTGCTCAGCTGCAATTTGTTATTTCCAAATCATATCTATGTATATTTTAATTCTTCTTATGGTCTACATTTTAAAACTGGAAGATATGCTTTGATTTTATGCAGCTTCAGAATGGTTTATAGATACAAGATGACTATAAAATATTATGATTGATGTTTTAGAATAGTTTAAAATCATGACCGTAATCATACTTAAATCACAAAAGTCTCAGCGTCATCATAAATTAACACAGAGACCCTAGCATGCATATGTTCCTGTACTTAGGGCTGGGCATCAAAGAGGCTGAAGAAATAGCCCCTGCTTTTATTTGTTGACACAGATAAGAAAAGAAAATGTCCTCAAATATAGTATCTGTGAGTGACAAGAGCAGACACGTGGTGAGGTGAAAAGGGCAGGTTAAACCACCACCCTGGTGGCTGTCGCACTTTTGGGGCCAGAGAGTAACAAAAATATTCCTACACTTTCTTCTCAATTTCCTGTGAACCTTAAACTGCTCTTTAAGAAAGGTCTTCCAAAAGTTTTCACAGAAAGTTCCACTTTTCCCAAACCCTCTTTTCTCCTACTTGGAGATTCTCAAAGTCACTAGTTTCTTATCTTTCTAGAGGCTATGTGGATACACAGAAAATATTCTCTCCCATTTTCTTTTAATATGAGTAGTAGCATGTTCTGCATGCTGCTTTGCATCTTGCTTCTCTTTACATCCTATATCTTGAAAATAATTCCTTATCCATTTAAATAACTTCCTACATCTTTTATCTTTTAAGGTTGCACAGTATTTCATTATGAAAACACCATAATCCAAAATATTTTTTTCATTCCCTTCTTCAAGAATATTTATGTTGTTCAAAGTTTTTGAAGTATCAATAATGCTGCAAGAATTCATTTTATTTAAATAATATGTGAATATATTCAGAGTACTATATTGTTGCTGTTTTCTGCAAACACATCAGATACTCTCTTTGGAAAACACACTCCATTGTCCACCAGAAACAAGCCTAAATTCCTAAACAAGAGCTGGTGCTAACTTCTATCTTGGCCCCTTCCTGTGGTATCTCTTTACCTTCTGGCTTCTGTAATCTATCACTCTTCTTCAAATGTCAAATTAATAAAAAGAGAATAAAAAATATGCAAGAATCAGATCTCCACTAGATTTACATGCTGTTCCTTTGTAGAAAGAAGTGGTTACTGAAGGAAAGTCCTCAAAAAGCCAGTTATAATTCAATGATTTTGCACATGATTGTTTAAATACTTAAAAAATACATGGGATGATATACTAAAATAAGGTGACTATTTAGGACAATGGGAAATAGGTTGCTTATTAGGGAATAAGCTAAACACTTTTACAAAAAACACTCAAGTAAAACATAAAAGCATTTATTTCTGATTTGACAGTATGAAAGCAGCGAAGTGCTCACAGCTCTTGGGTAATTGTTGTCGGTCTGGAATTCTTGATTCTCTAAACTGTGGTCCTTGTCCACCTGTTCAGACTTGGCCCAGCTATCTCCCTTCTAGTTTATGGGAAAGAAGGAAGCTATCTGGCAGCTATCTGCCTTCTAGTTCATGGGAAAGAAGGAAGAGGCATGAACGAATGATGCTATGAAACTGTAATTTGGACTTGGCAAAGCCACTTCTAGCTGGATACCCTCATCTAGATACTACAGTTGCAAAAGGAAGTTTGCTTCTGGGCAGGCTTCAGACTATACTACTCAGCTAAAATGGCATTCCAGCCCCAAAGATCCAGGATTATTTAATCACTTCTACTATGACAAATTTCTTTTATCTTTTTAACATCTTCTCTCTTTTTTTATTTAAAAATAAATATCTATTCCATTCAGGTATTTTTCCAGGAAAAAAACTAGGAAAAAAAAAAGAAATTCTCACTGGGTTTGTGAAATCATACATCCTAAAACACCCTATTATAGGTATCTGCATGCTTTATATTTCTGTTTTATGCAGCTTTCTAGTTTGAATGCCAAGTAGAACAAAAGAAATTCTCTAACAGAACACACAATTTCAAACTAATTACTCTAGAGCTTACTAATAGAGCAGGTTGCTAATTTTACTTTATTTATTATATCAGTCTTTCTGTTCATTTGAGTAGTAAATTGAGCACACATTCACTCAGACCCAGCTTAGTCCCAAGAACTAACTGAAATGTCCTAACTGGTACTGAGTACCTGTCCTGATATAGAAACTCCCACAGATAATTGTAATCTTCACTAGTTTGTCTTGGGTTCTTGATACTACATTTCCTAATTAAATAAACAACTACATTTCCCCTTCTGTGGGTAGGAAAAAATAATAAGTGGCTTTCCAAAGAGTATAAAACTTTAGACCTATCTTTCCAATCATATCTTTTGGCTTTTCAATCAAACTGTGTGTTCACTTTAAAATTTTTGATTTGTCAGTGAGTTTCAAAATATGGCTAATTATAAGAAGCAAAATACTAAAGTACCAAAAATGTTAAAAGTGAAAAAAAAATTAAAAAATAAGATGTTAAGAGTGAGCAATCTTCCTGAAAAACATTTGCAATTGAATTTCTCAGTTAACTAATGATAATGAAAATGTGGGTGTTCATTTACTTGTCTATTTCAACTGACAAAGATATATGATGAAATGACACATGAAACATAAAAAGAAGACTAATGAAATTTGAAAACTACTGAGTGTAAAAAATTGGACATGGATGGGATGATTTAATAACTGATCGAAAATGTTCATTTAGGGGCAAAATAATTATTCTGTCAATCTAATCCCATAGATTTAATAGTCTACTCGGGTATTTTTGTTGCTGTGGTGATTATGAAAGCAACTTTAAAGTAGGAAGAACTGTTCAATAATCTTGATATTAGAGGTTAATATTATCAGCTGCTTATTGGTAGATATTTTTCAAGCTTAAAAATGAGTAATAAACTCAAAAATAATAGCTAACACTGTGGAGGAGCAATATCAAAATACATTTTCAAGTTTTCTTCATTTAATACTGTCAACTGTCCACTCAGATAGGTACTATTATACCTAGGTTTTATATATTAAAAAGATCACTGTTAAAAGGTCTCTAATCATTTTTCTGGCTTCATATGATTTTTAGTGTGTTTGGTGATTGTGTGTGTGTGTGTGTGTGTGTGTGTGTGTGCACGCGCATGCGTTCCTATGCATTCCTGTGACAAAGTTTACTAGAAAGTAGATTATAGACAGAAACAAATGGTTATTGGCTGGATGTTTCGGAGAGATCAGTTATAATCCCAGTGATGTTGTACTTTCCCTAAAGATGTTTTTGTAGTCAAGCGATGTCTTCTTGGAAGACATTGGTACTGGTGGTAGTAAAGAAAGAGAAGGAGAGAAGAGAGGAAGAAGCAGGATACACGATGCTAACATTCATTGAGTGCTTGTTATGGGGTAAGTGCTATGTTTGCACTACAGTAATCCATTTACACCTGAAGAAAATTAGACACAGAGAGTGAATACTGCTGCTTGGCGGGAACACCCGCACAGACACCTCACCTTGGGCAGCAGGAACAAGCTGAGCACAGGGACACGTCAGGCAAGAGGAGCATGTTGACAAGTCTGGGCCAGGTCAACATCTAAACAATCCTACAACACCTTCCTTTGTACCAATGCATGAGTGCTTTCCTCACTTGAACACCTACTTTACTGTGCATCTAGGTAAAGGCTGGTTTTATCTGACCTGTATCTTTTCTGGTTGTTCATATATGCATAGTTTGCCTTTTCACTACTTGCATATTTATATATAGTAAGTGTTTCAGCAAAACCTATACTGTTTCCTTCACTTACAGTTCCTGCTGTGCAGCTTTGCTCAGTCCTCATATAAACTCTTTAGGAAGGTTAATGAAGTGAAATGAAAATGGTTATATGTAGGTTGGAACAGGTAAGTTATCTCCCTGTCCTATCTGTTGATTGTTTGGACAATCTGTAGGCTCCTTTTTTCCCACACCTTTGCTCACGATTTTCCCTTGACTGGGTATAACCTTCCATCCTGTGAGTTTTAAACATTCATTTTAAGAGTTGCATAGTCCAAAGTCTCTGATTCTCACAGATTTATTGCTAACTTCTGTACTGTTCTCACAACTTATAATTAATATATAGATGAGCACACTGAAGTATTTACTGATCCCCTGCCATTCTTGCTGGAAGGTTACATTACATGAAGGGAACACAAAAACATGAAGATATAGTTTCATTCAGCAGAAAAATCTTGCCTGAATATTCTCCATGAATTGTATACATTCAGTACCAGCTTTTCGAGTATAGAAAGAAGTACAAGAGATATGGGAAAAGCAGTGATCTATGGCACCGTACCTTCTACAATAGTCTATGTTCACCTCTCTTTATGCCCTTACTGTCCTTGGTTTCATAGTAGGTATTTGATTTAGAAAAATATTTTCAGGCTTATTTGTTATTTTATTTCTTCTACTAGATTTCATACTTCATCAATGCATGGATTTTATTCTGTTTAATTCCCTGTAATAACCTCAGCACTGCATCAGGCATATAGCAGATGCTGTTGTATATATATTTGTTAATTGGATCAGTAAATACATAATATATTTAATATTAATCAGATACCTTATACTATTTATTATTCATTTACAGTCATTAATTTTTAGATCTGACATGACTTAATGCATTATTATTTAATATTGTTTTTCAAACATTCTATTCTAATAATGTATAATAGGATGTCACTAATTGATAGTGACCTCATTGTAGTTAATTTTACATTAGCTGAAACAATTTATGCTCAGTATAGCTTTAATTATATTTCTCAATGTATTTAATACTTCTATATGAAGGAAGAGACTTTCTGTCTCTGTTTATGACCTACCATCTATAATATCTATCTGGATATGTAGGCAGGGACATGGCAGCCTACGATATTAGTAAAGGCAATTTCCTTAGATACAGATAGTTGAGTTTATAGATAAGAAAATGGAGTATTTTGTGATCTCAAGATTACATAAAAATGCAGACTAGGATTGGCATACACATTGCCTGCCTTCTAGAGAAACATTCCTCCCATTACACAGTAAATCCTCTGTCATGAACTGCTGTATTACTTGTATAAGTTATTTTCCTTTTGCATTGTGTGACTCTTATAAGAAGTTTTTTAAAGCTAGCTAATTCCCCAAGCACACTCCCCTCAGCTTAGTGATACTATTTATTCTGTAAATATAAAGGGTGATATGTGTGTGAGATTGAGGGATTGGCCATAGGTCACAAGAATGATGCTAGAATTCAGAGGCCTTCCGTAGATGTCAGAAGAACCCTTTCTTTTGGCTCAGACAACAAAATGTTATGTAAATGACAGAACCCTGTTCTGAACTCAGTGCAACTGGAATGATTACTAACAGAAATTTCCCCATAATCCTTATTTTAGTGTGTGCTTTTTCCCTTGGCTCTTGAGTCCTTTGTCTATGAGGTCAATTCACTTTGAATGATATTCTTCCATTTAATGGACTTTAATTTTGTCTGCATCTACTGAATAGTTTGTATTCATCCTCAGAAAGATATGAGTACATTTTATGATGGTGGTAGGGGGGAAGGACATTGAAGTCAATGTGTTATTATATGTTAATAAATTGCAACAACCCACAGAAATTATCTTATAATTGTTATTGACTCATCATATATTCTCTACATTTCAATACAAAATATGAAAAAACCTCAACCAATCTGATGAGGATATTTCTTTTTCGAAAGATCTAAACATCAAACTTAAAGAATGCCACCCACACTGCCAGATGGCCGATGCTGAAGTCCTCGTTCAGGATATAAATTATGCTGAGAAACATGTGTGAATGTGCTTTCCAGCCTCTTCTTGCTATGTGATGTGTCCTCCTTCTCCTTGCCACATGTAGTGGTCCAAAAATCAAGATGCAGCTTATTCTTCCAGAACAACAAATATGAATTTAAATATCTAGCATCACAAATTTCCCTTCGAAAGCATTAACATTTCTATTTTATAAACTTGTTTGTTTTGTTAATTAGTAACTTTTTACATTTGGATTGTATGTGATTCAAACATATAGGGTTATACCTTCTCAGATTCACATCACTATACAGATCACAAAATCCCACCTTTTTGCGAGGTGCAGGTTTATAGGATATGTGTGTGTGTGTGCACATGGGTGTGAATGTGTTTTTAAGAGAGAGGATGCACATTTGAGAAAAACAGATACAAGAAAAACAGGTACAGAGATACAGAGAAACAATGATACCCACAGAGATTGACACATAAAGAGTAACACAAGTCTTTCTATTGGACCCTTGGTTGCCAACAGGAATTTGGAACAGTGTGAGTCCCAAAGTTGAGCCAGGGAAGTGGTCATTTCACTGTACACTCTTTTCTGTACCCAACCTAGTTTGAACATGACTTATTTGAAACTAATCACCACAATGGTGCATGATTTGGTGTCATTGTATAAAGTAGACTAATGTGGCTATATGATGAAAGCAAAAAATTTAGGTTAATTTTCCAGAAAATTTAACAGCAGTAAATAAAAAATATATAATACTCAATGGCCTAATCATGAAAAACAGAAAAAGGGTAAAGAACTTGTTGCTGATAAAGACAATATGCTGGCAGAGATAAATATTTTACACACCAGCCAGTTGCTGAGTCACCGTATTGTTTGCAGTCAATAAAATCCACTGACTGCTGTTGGGCTATATCATTTCTGCTAGGGTCCTTTTAGACTCATACCGACAGACCTGCAAAAAGTCACAATACACACAGAGATGCTTCTATACACACATGGGTACATACACACAAAACATAGGGTGGAAGAACAATTCAGTGGCCACAGACAAGCTAATCTTCTGGGTTCCTTAATGCAAAGAGACATTTTTGTCTTCCCTTATTTGTCACCCATGGGCTGAAAAGTATCACATTCAACATATCTTTTATACTGCCCTACTTATCTATGCATTTCTATGGCAACAATCAGTACTGCACCCAGATCTTCATTAATCCTCTTAATGTTCCAATTTGGTAGGCAGCTGACAGCTACTATAACCTCCATTCCATAGATGAGTGAAATGTTACCATCATTTGTCAATATTGCTGGGAAGGAAGAAATGTTTGAAATATCTATCAGCAGACACAGCATTATATTCCATGTTTTGTCAAAGACTTTCTTGCTTTTACTTTCTGTGTTTCTTTCTCTTGTGCGTTGGGGACCCCATCATGTGCATCCATATCACTCACACCCACTTTCAGATGCTTCTGTTTCATCCTTTCCAAATAGAGAAATAGAACAGCTTTGCTTTCAACTTACCCTGCGTGCAAATAATGTAAGTGTTTCCGAGAGTGCCCTCTGCCTCCTGCCCCCTTCAGATAAAGGAATCCAAAGCCAAGTTTGGGATCTATTTCTGTTTGTGATTTGGTTCTTCATTGAGGAAGTCAGCTTTCACCTGTCACGTTAGTGATTTTAAAATATTGTATGTGTGTAATTTTAATCCCTACTTGATTTTGAGGCTTAGCATTTAGTTATCTGAGACTGGTACTACTGGAATGACTTACAGAGAGACTTACCTGGAAGTAGTGTGCCTCCTAGACTTGAGGACAGATAGGGCACTGACTTATCTACCAAAGGGTAAGGGCAGAGATTTCCTTCAACATGCATATGTCACTGGGAGTCACCCCAAAGCACCAAAGAATTTTAAGTTGGGAGATAGGTTTCGATGAAAGTGATTTCAGATGCCATTATCAACTAACTAGATACATGTGTTATTTTTTAACTCCCCCTCTAGTGAAATATTAAGCTAATTCAATCTTGCCTCAAATATGAGAAGTTCTAAGTCAACAAAAGTACATCTGTTCATACACGAGAGAGAATTTAAACAAAAGAGTGTTCTAGAAGCTCATTCCTTTCCTTTAACAGTATTCTTATAACAACTGGATATGATATACGATTTGATATAGAGTATTTAAGATTTTTGTTCAATATACAAAAATGTGACAGGGAAGTTGCATTTCCTTTCTCTCACTAAATTCACTGTTGTATGATTCTGGAACTAACATGATTTAAATAACAATAGAGTAGCACAAATAATTAAAATATCTGTCAATGGGTTGAAATATGCCCCCCCCCCCGAGCAATAGAAGGAACTGCAATCAAGTTAGATCATTCAAGTTAGGTGTTTGAAAAACATGTCCATAGAGGTACAGATATAAAGATATTTAACATAAAGAGGGGAAAAAAATTTCATTTTGCATTTGAGTTTTTATGTTTCTTTGTGAAATCCCAATTCTCTAAATCAAATCCACCATGGGAAACAACTAGCCATCAGTAACAATCATAACTAAAACTTCTTTCCAAACCAGGCCCTCAAATTTGGCATGTTACTATACCACAAGGAACTGCGGACAAAATTGTCTAAAGCTAGTGAGGACACTGAGTGGAAATAAAGGGTTTGAAACTTGAAATTTCTTTCATCTACAATCTGTAAGCTTCTCAGTATTAAATTTCATAGCTTCCAACACCTGTGGCTGGACCACATAGCCATCCTATGAGAACTGAAGCAGAACCCTTTCCTTTTGGCAACTGGCTATCCTTTCTTGACAGGAAACATTTTCATTGCATGACACCTCCTCCTGATCGTCTCAACTTTGAGATTAAAGTAAGTTAAGAGAAGAGGGAGGATATTGTTTGATCTGAACTAAGAGTAATGACCTGGCCTGTCCTAGAAGCCACTGTGCTACATTCCTTAGGACCCTGGTGATTGATGGGTTACTCTACACTTAATGAAATATTTCTATTCCCTCAAAGATGTTGATAACAGCACTTGGCAAACACTTTAGGGTTGAATTAAATTGATTATGCATAAAAGAGGGATTTTACCAGAAATGCTTCAATAGTCTTCTGGTCCACTGTGCCCAGACTACCCAACCCTCTCCCGAATCTGAGAATGAAGAAACTCTCCTCATGCCCCATAATCCTTTCTTTCCTCTTTAACTTCCCTTTACTTGTCGCTTGGAGATGGTTTCTATGTAATACCCTCTGCTGTTCTCCCATGAAGGCACCATACATTAATAAAGCATGTCCTTAGTGAAAACAATCTCATTTTTTCAAGACTGGTTTTGTAAGCAAGAGCAATACAACTCGGTTTTTTAAATCAGTATCAATTCTCAGTGAAAGTGATCACAATAATTAGACTGTGGTGTCAAATGTAAGTATATTTTTAGCTTCGTGCTGGTTCCCAATGATACCAATGGGGAAGATGGTATCAGCTTAAAACAATACATTTTGTGCTAGGATTGAGTCAGCAGCTCAGCTCCACCCTGGGCCCATTGACACTAGTGATGGGGAGGAGAGGAAGCACTTTTTTTCTCTTGTAGGTAAGTGAGCCAATTCAATTTCCCACTCAGTTCTATCAACCTACACTAAGTGAGGAGACAGACTGGAGTGACGAGAAGCTTAACCTTTTTTTCTGTTTGATCCCACAAGAATTGAACTCATATTCCTCTTAGTTCTTTTCAGACTGAAAAAGTAATAAAAACAGCATCAAATGGGTTCGTGAGGGAAATATAATCAACTTTATAATATACATACAGAGAATTTACAACATCGTAAAATTCTAAGGAACAACGGAATGAACCAGGAACATATACTCTGCATGTTGAGACCTGGGTGTCAGTGAGAGAAGTGGAGACATTCTAAGTTGTAAAAAACAAAAAATAAAAATACAGGGGTATTGTATTAAGAGACAACCTATTTACTGATAATCTACAAACTTCATTCTTCTAGTTATATCTTTACTAATTATCACAGGGTGAGCTATTTTGCAAGGATAGGATTTTCTCCTAGTCTTTGGAGCCTTTATTACTTTTATTTCAAAAAGCAAGCTACTTGTCCATAAGTAATAATAATATCCTCTTTAGGGTCACAAAGTCTTTTTTTAATTTAATTTTTTTTGATATTTTGTGGGTAAGATTTTTTTTTCCATCATTAACTACTCTGGGATTCTCCTACCACCTTATCACTCATGAACCATCATCTTAATCTTTTGTGTCCCTTCCACTTCCCCTGCCCTGAGTTTTCCCCCTACTCCAATCATGTTCAGTCTTGAGTGACCTCTGTCTACTTCCCATACCAAGGTGACAAGAGACTACTCTCAGGATTTTGAAAAATGCACAGCTGCCCATTTTGGGGAGACTGATCCCATGTTTGACAATGTCAAATATTATTGTCTGAGGAATGGAGAGGTTCAGTGCACAGTTGGATCCAACAAACATAAGCTTGGGGCAAGAACCTGAGGGGTTCTTACCTCTGAGGGAGAGATTCAGGGTGTTGCTGCTGGCACAGGTAAGTGGAAAAATAGAATGGCGATCAAGTCTCCCTTCAGTTTCATTGAAACTGTGGCACATGGGTGGGTTCTTATGATGTTTGCCTAAATTATGGCAGATATTGTCAAAAGAAAGTTTCGTTTCTGTTAGATCATCCTTTTTCCAGTTCACTGAGTAAGAAGAGCAGGCATTATTTGGAGCATTTTTTTTATCTGTACCTATTAGTGGTTCCTCCTGGTGACTGTGCATTGTCCTATATAGATTATATGGGAGGCAGAATGGAAAGGTAGGAAAAAATCACTATATGTTTTCTCAAGTCCTAAGTTCCTAGGCAATTTGTTTTCAGAAACAAGGTAAACATTTAGATTCTTTCTATGTTTGTATACTGTGTTAAGCCAGATATTTTGTAGTTATAATGGAAAGATGGAAGAATCAGGTTGTTCAATCTTTGCTAGAGCTATAAGTCAATAGGCATTTAAAAAAACTCCTTTATAAATAACAAAGCCTCAGCTTGGAGGAATCGTTTATGAATATTCTCCAAATCTCAAACTTCCATTTGTTTTCTCTTAATATTTTCTACTATTTACTAAATTGAGCAAGATGGGAATTTCTATGTTAATAATCTCAATGTGAACAGAGGCTATGCCATTCATAAGTGGTCCATACAAAATCTGTGGCCTATGCTAGAGGACCAGTTCAAAACTCATCAGAAATAGAGATGGTGGGTTTCTTTATATGAAGTACAAAAGCACAGTGGAACAAGTCTATGGAGATAGAAGCTGGGATGGTGTTTGCTGGGCTGAGGGTTAATGGTGACTAGAGTGTAAGAGGTATGTTTGTATGATGTCTATTATACTCCAAATGTTTAAGCAATAGTTTGCTAGTGGAAATCTTTAAATTTAAAAAAAAAAAAGAAATGAAATTTTAAGAAAATGTCATTATCTTTCCTGAGAAGGGCATTTTTCCATTTACAATTTGAAACTGTACTAAACATTTTAACTTGGTATTCAGAGGAAAAAAAAAGGTGCATATTTTAGATATCTCACTCCTCTCCTAAATACTATGTTGATATATTTTTAAAAATCAAATGGTAGGTGCAGATGCTAATTTGCAGCTCTCTGTGCCTTTGGTAAAACATGCTCTTCATTGTTAAAAAAAGTTATAATCAATTTTTGATATAATGTCTCTTAGAAAAAAAACTGGTCCTGAAAAAATGGGATTTTTTACACTGAAAATTACTACTATAGCATAACAATAACGTAACACAATTTCTGCCAGGAAAAATGCAAATGAACTAGGATGCTGAAAATTCAAAATCATCAAAACATGACTATAATATGACCTTGCAGATGGAACTAAAGAGAGGCAGACATTAAAAGGTACTACCCCAATCTCAGGCTTATGCCATTAATTAGCAGTCAATGTTTTTACGATATATCCAAGTTTCCCAAAATAAATTATTCTAGCTCTAGTACTGCTGTTTCCTATTCAGTTGCTTAAAGTAGAACACATTCGTATGCTAAATAAGTTTTCATTCCCTGATGTTGTATTTCCTTTCTTATTCTGAAAATAAAATGTCGAAATAATTATTTGCAGCCTCTATTATAATGAAAAACAGCATAAAACACAATAACAATGGAAGGTGAAAAATAAGAAAAGATTTTAAATACTGAATTTAGAAAAGATAAAGTAAAAATACAAACAGCTGTGTCATTTTTTTAGAACACAGTATTTGGAATGAATTATTAATTGAGGATTTGATTTTTTGAAATTAATAAAATCTAGTTAGAGTCATTTTGATTCAATGTACACATCTTATATAACAGCATAGAAACTGATTTTCTACTAATGCAAATAAATGTTCTTCATACAAAGTAGACAAATAAAATCACCAAAAAATGTCATGGTTTAATAATTTCCTAGTAATAACTTGGAATTAATATATCAACTGAATACCTACTACCAAAACTTTATTCCCATCATTCACTTGCTTCTATGTGGTTCCTGGCAATCAAAAGAGAAGAAAAAAGAGAAAACACTTCACTCTATTAAAAAAAAAACTTAAAAAAATTAAAGATTCAAAATTTGAAGGGTAGAAAAACAAAGCAAAAGCAAATGAGTAAACAAGAACAGTAGTTTTGGAGTCTCTTATTTCATTCACATTTATCAATCACCATCACTAAGAAAAACAGAATCAATCATCTCATCACATCTGTATCCAAACTTCACTTCTAAGATAAAATACCTGAGCTTGTGAATCCAGACTCAAATTATCTTCCTAATTTGGTCACCAACTGACTGTGTGAGCCTATAAAATTTATTTGCATTTTCCATCTGCATGTCTTTCTAATTTGAAAATAGAAGTTGAGTGTTGAGCATCTTTTACGAAAGCATGCACGGCCTCAACATGACATAGGTGATTTTAGAAATACGTACACCTTTAGTGTAACTTGGCATGACTAAATTTTGCTATATTGAAGATGTGCATTCCATTAAGCTATTTTTATGCTTATTTGTTTTAAAAATCACATATGTATTAACTATTCCAATGTAATCAACGTTTTGTTCCTGTAGGGAAAGTAAAAATTCCCCAGAGACAACATTTGGATTTAAGATTCTATCTCAGGGTGTTGAACACTGAATATATTCTGACAGTGTGTTAGAAGTGTTCACATACTTCATGTACTTAATCCTCACAGCAACTAATTATGAATTTTACTTTTTTCATAGAAAAAAAGGCATAACCTTATTTTTACAAGTAAGGGTGTTTAAGACTTGGTGTAGTTAAATGACTTAGTGAGGTGATAGACCTTGGATGAGGCTGCACCAGATTGAAAACTGAGTCCTTCCTTGCATGTTTCTCATATAGTAAGCTATTGAGATAGCATAGGGCAGCAGGGGCATGAGTTGGTAGAAGGGAGTGGACTAAAACCCTGTTTAAACAATGTGATAAGCATATACTACAGTCTTATTATCCTATTACCATACAATATCCTGGAAGGGAGTAGTCCAGAGCCCCTGCAAGCGTGGCAGAACTCAAAATGACTGCTATATGATTTTCCTAGAGTGGTGGCGGTAAAAATTCCAATATCTTCTGGGGAAAATGCCTGTGCTACCAGCAACTCCAGAAAATCACATGCATAAGTAGAAAAACAACAGCTGTCATAGCCCTTGCATGCCTGAGTAACCAGGATTAGAGGATTCACCAACCCAATTCCCTATTATTGAAAGATTTGGCCAATACATTTACCTGAAATTGGATAATTCTGCCAAGTACCTCATTAAAAGTACCCTCTTTTAAAAACCTTTGCCAGTTTCAGGAAACAGCCAAAAACCTCTCATTCATTGCTATCTCTCTTGTGTGAAAGTCTAATAAAACCTTGTCTGAACTGTTATCCATCCCATCTCTTTTATGGGGCCACCTCAGGAAAACAGGGGTCACCCAGGCTGTGTATTCTTATTCAGTCACTCAAGAACTCAGGACAAAATTCAAAAGCAGATACACAGAAATAAATTTAGAAAAGTTTATTTTGAGAGAGAGAGAGAGAGAAAGAGAGATGAACTTTTCCTACCTGCACACTGTCTGAGCTGAGACATAGGGGTACAAGTCAAAACTGGAAAATCAATAGAATGAGAGACATATGTATTCAGTTATAAGCTAACATGGTTATCTAAATCCAACCCTGGTTCCCAGGTCATCTTTTCAGGAAGTCAACCTCATACCATGCTGGAAGTTATAGTCCTCACCACCTGAGATCTTGTTGATGTGGAGATGATGGCGGAGCCCATTGAGAACATCATTCACTGGTTCAGAATTTGCTCTTCACTGTTCCTCTGGCCATTTTTCCCCTTTCACTCCTTGTTACCCTTTCTATGGTGAGGAAATTAACTATAAGGATCCTGGACCATAAACTCAGAAGGCAGTCTTTTTGAGAAAAGGAAGCAGGAATCAACCATGAAGCATTAACATGGATAACCATGTAGCAAAGTCCTCCATTTTTAGAAAATGGTCAATTAATTTATGAAAAAACAAAGATGTTAAATAAATAGTGAGCCTTTTATCAGAAACACACAGAGAAAAAAGAAAAAAACAAGAAAAAATCATATAAATCATACTGCTTCAAATCATATTCTTGACCCCAGTTTTACTAAATGACATAGCAAAATGCTTTCATAAACTAAATCTAATTTAAACCCATAAACTCAAACAGGCGAAACAGAATTTTGTTGTTCTTATTGAAACTTTAAATAAGTGATCTTAGACTAAAATCTCATCTTTCAATCTCTATAGGCTTTGGAAGCAAAGTCAACCATGCTACAGTCTCAGTTGACTACTACTGTAACATCTGTACCTTCGAGCAGCTCTCCTCTCTCTGAGGTTCCCAAGACTTTTCTCCAGGATCTGTAAGCCTGCACAGGTAGTTGAGATTCCTGACATTCTCTGGAGGTACCTGGAACCCTACAGGCAGCATGGCAAGTCTTTGCTCCCTGGCTTTGCTTAATTTCAACTCCAAAAGTCACTCCAATCAAAGCCTTGGTAATGAGCCACATCTTGTAATAATGAGTCATCCAGTTCTCTATTTTAAAAAGATAAAAAGTTCCCAATTGAAATTATGCAAAGATAGTTTGCCATGAATACTTATTACCATTTTTTCCACAATATGATGGTTAAGGAGAGACAATGCAACATAAGCTAGTTCTGTTCAAAAATTCATTTTAACAAATTCAATTTAACATTGCCACAGGTCATGGTCAGTAGAAACAGTTTTTCATGAATACAAAGAAAAAGTATCATTCAAACAAGAACTTATTAAAATTATGTTCCTCTTCAACAGTCTGATCCTTTATTAAAAAAAAAGTCTCATTCTCAAGTTCAGTTAATTAGCATTAACTGATATTATGGAGGTCTTTCTCCTATCCTATTAATTTCTGCAGAAACAATATCTGAAATGGCAAAACATTGGAAAAGCTGAAATGAAATATCTGATAATAATGTAATTGACAAGGAGAATTCTTCAGTATTATAATTTACAACATTCCAGAACAACAGTCAAAATTGGCAAACAATATTATGTCAATGTTCAAAAGTTCCATATAAATTTTAAAACACCAATATCACTCTTCTCAATTGATAAAACTTACCATTACATTCCAAGTATAAATAACAAATATGTTGAGTTTGTCTAATGTCTTTCCCATAAGGAGATATCTCATGTAGCATTTTGGAAGCTCTATTGAGGTTATAAAAAATTCCCTCTGATCACTTGGTCCTAATTTAGATTTCATGGTAGTTTTGTTATAGGTATAGATATAAACAAGAGATCTTCATTACCTAACAGTGACAATCAAAGCTATGCTTAAACTTACTCGGCACAATGCTAACAGCAAAAGCTTAAACTGTTATTTTGATGACATAATTAGAATTATTAATCTTTAAAAAACTTAATTCCCCAACTAATTTTACAGTTTAAAGTAAAACCACATCAAATCAACCCATTAAATTTCAAATTAATTCTGATTAATGAAAAAAATCCCAGACCATGCTTCCAGATGCTCTTGTACTAGTTATTATTATGTTTCTGAACTCAAAATCTCCATGTATACAAATTTTATATCCTAAAGAGGTCAAATCAATTAGAGACAAAAAAGACTATAGACATAGATTCCCTTTGTTTTCATTTAACCCCCATGTAATATTTTATGCAACTGCAGCTTTTCTTGTATTTGCAAAGATACAAAATTTTTTCTTTGTTTCTCTTCACCACTGCCTAGGAAAGGTAGTTCTACTCAACCTGAAGGAGCCAAGATATTTGCTCACCTTAACCACACATGTACCTAAAAATGACAATATAATATTGCAAAAAAAAAATAAAAGTGGAAAATAAAACATAGAGCCACATACAAAATTAAGTTTCACAAAAAAAAATCAAAATTCGAAGTAAATCAAAACCAAAGCCAAGTTCTTTCCAGGGAGTTGAAATCAAATTCCCAGAGGTTACACAGGTTTAGGTGTTTTTTAGACTTTGGGAGGAGAAAAACAAATTACTAAAAAACTAAGATAAATTAAATTAAAAATTATCAAAGGAGACTATAGCATTCTTTAGCATCTAAGCATTTCCAAGGTCCAGATGAAAGGATATCCAACAACAAAAACTGAAGGGAAAAAAAACACATTTAGATCTTTGTTTTTTCTCTTAAACAAGTATCTCAGCTCTTTAACATATTCATAAACCAATGGAGTCTAATCTCAGTTTACAGTCTTCTGGGATTTTCTTCACTCTAGAATTATGCGTTCATGGTTTTATGCCTGCAATTTTCAAAATACGATTAGTTAGCAAACAGCATAAGAACCAGACTATTTCTCCAAGAATTGTGTATATACATCGCCAGTCTACCAAGTTTTCAGTGAGCTCGGCAAGTCTGAAGGATCAAGTGTTCATCTGGAGGCACAGACATGCTAGAGAGAGCAAATTTAAAGTCACACTTAAAATTCCTGAATATGTTTTCATACAGTTTGATGGCAATTGTTTGGCAACCTCTGCAGCTAACTCCATCCTAGTGGGGGATATTTCCACTCAACTTGAAAAGGCATCTAAAAAGAAGAAAAGATGCCTCTAAGTGATCCTGAGAAACTGGGTAAAATACATGTGTCCATTTTTGAAAGGGCATTTGCCCCAATATTGAACTCCAGTAACTTTCAGGGGCAAGGCAATCTTATGGTTTTACTTGATGCATAAGTGGCAAAAGTGGGTGCTACATTGAAAGCTATTCCATGCATATAGGGACTCTTTAAATAGGGGCCCAGGGACTCTAGTAAGGATTCTTTCCTATAGTGGGATGCCTCATGTAGGTGTGTTAAAACTAAGACCACTGGGACAAATGTTGTACTATAGGAATGCATTCTCCAAGTGGAGTTGAAGTGAAACTAAATACCCATTATTGAGCCTTTTCTTCATCCTGGTGAATGTGCATGAGTACAAATTGAAATACGATCATGAGAGAGGTGAGTGAAACTTAAAGAGCAACAGTCTTGGGTGTAAAAGTAGAGGCTCTGTGGTCTGCCATTTCATATTCACCCTTCGATACCTAGGACTGACAGCAAAGCTACTGATTTCAACAAGGCCAAGCTCTCCAGTGGTGTTTAATGTCTGTTGCTGGCTGTAAAGAGCCCCTATCCTTTCCAGCTGACACCAAGTACTTGTAGTACCATGAAGGCATAATTCAAGTCAGTGTGTATATTTGCCCACTTAATCTTGAGAGCATTCCAGGGTTCAGTTCAGGGTGATCAGTTCAGCTATATGTGGCACATCCCTTCTGGAAGGACCTTGATTTCTATGGTGTCCAGAAGTGTCACCACAGCAGAACTATATTTCAGTGACCTTATTCCATAAAACTGAATCTATAAACAGGTTTCACTATGGATCCTGCTAGTCTGGTCAGTCTTATCTGGTTAACTATCACAGTGTATCAATAGTTGCCAAATAGTTATAATTTAAGATTCCATCTTGAGGTCTTTCTGCATTGATTGAGTGAAGGTAGAACTGAGTTTAATTTCTTAGTGGTTTATGATTGCCTGTTGGGATTATCTAATATATTGTTTGATATTTTTTCTGTGCATCCAGCAGTCAAGCAAACTCTACCTTTACGTTCTAGTAATCTACAGCCCTGCGGTAGGCACTTCATTGAGGGGCTGACCTAATATAAATTTCTCTGCTTCACAGAAGGTTCTCAATGGCAGCTGCAACACCAAAATATGGAGGAGTCTCCTTTTAGGTTTAGTCTTTTGGACAAGTGCGGAGAAGACTGCATTCCTCCTCCTAATAATTGGATTAGCACTCCTAGGCTGACTATCTCTCATGTATACAGAGTCAGAAAGGTGTTCTGGGGTCTAGAGCCCTAAGCCTGGTATTGTGATCAACTCTCCCTTCATTTCATTAAGGCTTGTTGACATTCTAGAGTTCAAAATAAAGGCTCAGAGGACTTCCTATAGATGTTTTGCTATTAGCTCAAAGTTAAGTATCTATAAAATCTAACCATTCTCAAAAAGCCACATTTTGCTTTCAACTGTCAGCAACTTTGAACAGCACCTGTTTTCTCTGTCACAAGGCTGTTTCTCTTTCTTAATTTCAAAAATCCAAATCTGCCATTTTTTATTTGCATATCTGAGTCTTCTGAGTTGACACTTTGTAGCTACATCCTGCCTACTAGTTTAAGATCAATATGATGTTCTTCAGACTGCATTCATAGCCAAGACTGGCAATTAGTAAATCTTGCATATGTCGTTGGAGGATTCCCAGTTCCAGTTGGACAATTCTGAGATGCCTGACCAGTATTTCCCTGAAAATATTCAGGGAATTTTTAAACCCTTGCAAAAGCACATTCAAGCACTATTGCAGAGTGTTTTTAGATTTCAAATTGTGCTATTCAAAGGTAAAAAGTAAGTGTTCTGGGGCGTCTACTAGGATGCAGATAAAAAGGAATCTTTTTAGTCCAGTACTAATAACCAGCCTAAATCCCCAGGTATGGCAATTAATAAGATTTAAGGGTTTGGCACAGTTGGATGTATATCCTGGGCAATTTCCTTAATGACCCTCAAATCCTGAACAAAATGGTACTCATTTTGTGGTGTTTATTTACCAGTAAAATTGGATTGTTGCAGGGAGAGCAACAAGGGCCAAATGAGGCCAAACTGAAGAAAGTTTTTCAATACTGACTGAATTCTCCTCCAGCTTTCTTTTCAAATGTTAGTTCTTTCCCAAAGGTGTTCTGCTCCCTTCCACCTCTACTATTGCTGCAGGATCTGCATTTTTTTTAAATCTAAGGTCACATCAGTTCAAAGCACTTTGCTTTTACTTCTGTAGATTTCTGAGAGCAGCCTTTTACCTTTTGGTGGAGCTCCCTCAATAAGTAATACATGGAATTGTCCTGGGGGCCCTCATAGAAGCAGAATCTAACCTTGTGATAAATCAATCTGTGCATTATGCTTACCTAAGCGGTCATGATAAGGAGGTAGTGCACTGACATTATATTGTGTTTGGGAAATTTACGTTGAAGTTTTGTTCTTTTTTTAAGCACTAAATTGGCATCCCAGAGGTTGTAGAAAGGCTTTATGCTGTGATCTTCCCAAAACCACTGAAAGTCTTGCTGACCTGAGCCAATTTAGAGTTCGAGATCAAATAGGGTGCTTCAGTGTCTTCCCAGATATCAATTAGGTCCCACGGTGTTACCTGGGCTCCGAGGAACTATCACAATCAAGTGGTGTTACTGAACAGTCCTATTCTCTATCTGAACCCTCACTTTGAACTATCGTTTGCCTCTCTTCTGCCTTCTTTGCCTCTTCAATTCCTTCAACTTTTCCTGTATCCTTTCGTACCCACTCTCCGAATTCTATACTACCATCTATTTCCTTTTCTTTCCTTTTACATTTTCATTCCTTCTACCCTTTCTTGATTACAGTCTGAAACACCTGTCCTTTCAATGTCTATCTTTCATGAAATAAACATTGATTATGCCTTGAAGGTTTGCTATTCCTATTTCACCTCCATGTTCCTTCTCTGTTCCTCCTAAGTCCTGTTCTGTTTTCTCTCTCCATGAAAGATATTGAAGGATTTTGTCTCTTCTCTTGCACTGTACATTCTTATTTAAATCTATTAAGAGGGATTTATCTCTATAGCTCCTTCTACTTTGGTTAATTTCATAGGTATTGTCAACTTATAAAAATAGCTTTATAATGATATTTAATCAATATTCAAATTGATAAGCTTTATTAATTTATAACATGAAGTGATTGAAGATCTTAGTTGGTAGAGGGTTTGCTATTCTATCCTGATTTCCTTCTGCATATAACCTATTTCCCAAATAATGCATGCTTTCAAAGTATCACCCTTGTCTTCTTTGTTTCCAGATTTATATTTACTGTCTAGTTATTGGTGACTTTCAAAGAAGTAGGGAACTAGGTAAAGAGGTCACAGAAGAGAACTGGGCATTTTAAATTGGAGGGTTGTCATTTATAACAGCTGGGATAGCTCTTTAATCTAGAAACTCTCCAGTTTTAGGCCAGAAAAGACTAATTACAGGAAATTCAAGGTCATCAGAGTGTGAGTAAAGAAGGAAATAGTGACAAGCTGGATATAAAATGTTGCATTTTGACTTTCAAGTTCCCATCCCTTGATCCTTTCCTGCATTCAAAAGGAGTGTTTGAGCAGACTGATCTGATGCCTGGAGGGCTGCTTTGCTCCAGTCAGGTCATCCAAGGGCCCTCCTGGGCAAAGGAAAAGATGAACCGAAGATGAAAAGTAGTGTCTAGTCTTGCAACCATGATGTCTTTGACAGGATACAGGAGGCCCGTTAGTGCCCCTTAGCTACTCCCAAATTAACAGCTAGGAGAAAAGTGAAAAAGTAGTCCCCAAGTGTACTCACTCCCGGATATATATCTTTGTATGTGTATGTGAGGTATTTGAATTCTCAAGC
Source organism: Uropsilus gracilis (assembly GCA_004024945.1). Lineage (NCBI taxonomy): Eukaryota > Metazoa > Chordata > Mammalia > Eulipotyphla > Talpidae > Uropsilus > Uropsilus gracilis. Next base: position 24,471 of record PVHY01005374.1, on the reverse strand, counting down.
GCTAATCTCATAGAATCTGTACATGTGAGGAAATTTTGGTGTGTTTAGTGGAAATTAATGCAGACAAGTAGATCTACTCATTCCTGGGATAACATTATACTTGGCTTAGCAATGATCCTAAAAAATCTTGCAGGTCAGTTTTATTCCCATAGTAAAAATTTACCTAGAATTACAGGAAAATCAAAACATTTAGATAAAATAAGTGGGATGTAGGGATTTTGTTCAATTAAAAATTAAAAAAAAACTGAGGATAAAGGTAATTTTAGTTGAAATATACTTATTCTAAGGGAATTAAATAGGGAAAGCAGAGAAGGAGAAAACTGTTAAAAAGTTTTAAGTTCCAAATGAAAAAGTTTCTGTACAGCAAAAGACAACAATAAACAAAACAAAAAGAAACCCAACCAAATGGGGGGAAAAATTTGCCCTTCATAAAAGTGATAATATCATTTGACCAAGCAATTGCTCTTCTGGGAATCTACCCAAAGGAGACCAAAATACTTATACTAAGGGACACCTGTTCTTGGATGTTTATTGCAGCACTATAATTGCAAGGACATGGAAACAACCCAAATATCCCAAAACATTAATGAATGAAAAAGATGTGGTATATATACACAATAGAATATTACTCATCAATTAAAAATGACAAATTTGATGAATTTGAGATAACATGGATGAAACTAGAAGAAATCATATTAGCAGAAACAAGTCAGAAAGAAAAAGACAGAAACGAAACGGTTTCACTAATATATTGGGATATAGGATAAACAAGCAAAGGTCAGGAGGAAAAGTCAAAACAAGCTAACAACCAAACTAAAGTACACAGCTGGGGGGGGGAGGGGGTGGGTGGATAGGTGGGAGGGGTATGGGAGGGGAGGTGGTGGGAGAAACCTGGGAAATACAAAGTTGTGAAATATATACATATAAATAAATAAAATTATTTATGAAGATAAAAAAAAAACTTTAAGTTCCTAGATCTAAGGTCAAGGCCAAATACACCATGGGTTTTAGCACCAAGCAGTGCCTTCAGAAGAAAGGGAGTGAGAGGGCTGGGAGGAGAATAGAGGAATAAAGAGAAGGAGGAAAACAGAGAAAAGGAGAAAGAGGGAGGGAGATAGAGAGAGGACTAGAAAGAGGGAAGAGGGAAGAGGAAGGGGATATTGACAGGGAAGGAAGATAGTAAGAGGGCAGAGGGGAAAGGCAGAGGCATACTTAGGGAAGAAAAACTGAGTGGAAGGGTTGAGGGAGGGGGGTTGGGAGAGGGATTCACAGAGGAAGTAAGGGAGAGGGCTGGCTCTTAAGACAGTGCTGATATATTCACAGGCAAGGAACAGGAGGCTACATTTGAGCATTTGGGACACTAATGATAGTGGTAGGGAGCTTTCAGTGACTGAAAACCTTGCTCAAATTTACACAGTTCCAGTTAGTAGAGGAAGTTTTAGTAGGAGAGGTTAGAGTGAGTGTCCTTGGTGAGTGTCCGGAAGCACCCTCTCCTACTCTGAGCTTCTTAATGTTCTCATCTTGAAATTGAGATAACTAATGTAGGTTATCCCTAAGATCCTTAGCAGTTTTAAATTTCCTGGCATTAATTTGTGTTCTCATATTTATTTGATAACCTATTATGAGCATCTTAACAGACTGTCTCTAAGAGTGCAATTCAAGTTAGTCTAAACAAATGAATAACCATAAAGACAATATTGTAAGAAATGAAATTTTGTTGCTGATAATGGACTATAGTCTCAGTGTGTGCATGTTGTTTTTGTTAACGTGTTTTCTGCTATTTACATTGATCTTTCAGCAGTATTTGTGAAGTAGTCCTTTTTCTGGTGATACTGAGCATAATAAGCATAACATTCCTTTTAATGTTAATTATATTTATCAACTCCTTTAGACATGTTTATCTAGTCAAACTTACTTCTTAAAGAAGGTATTAAAACCTGGGAAATATTTATATAAAATTATGAATAACCAGACATAACAGACTAAGATTGGCCAAGGGCAAGTAGAGAAGAGCAAGGCATTCAGCCAGCAAACCTTACGATCAATACTGGAATCTAAAAAACAAAGTCCACTTTGTTGAAGAACATTAGTTAACTAGGATAGTTAATCAGAGAATGAAGGCGGAATTCATCCTAATTCTCAGAGTAAAGTATCATAATTAGACATTTTATATTTTCCTGTCATTTATACACATCTCTACATTTACCCAGTGAACTTTCAATATAGAATACATCTTTGCTTTTTTCCCATATAATAATACATCTGTTAATCTTTACATTCATATGTACTTTAATAGCTGTGAATGAAGGCTTACATTCTTTTATCCCAAATCCTAAGGACAGATTTACTTTAGTATTCACATTTTTCTATTAAAAAATTATACTTAATATAACAAAACTCCCAGAAGAGTTTGGAGTGGTAATTCTTATTCAATTGCCTGATATTTATGCAGTGGAATGGATGAATATTTGCAATGACAGCAGAGAGTACACTGTAAAATCTTCACATCAGCAGTTGGTTTTGTCATCAAATAAATTTGCTACTTCTTTTTCCAAACTTTCTAGATCCTTTAAGTGGTAAGGTATTATTAATCTCTATCACACAACATCAAATCATACATTTATTACTCATTTTCCTATGAATGGAAATGGCTTGTTTTAGGGATCTGTTATTAAAAACAACACTGCAATGAACATTCTTGAAAATATTTCTTTAGAAAAATTCAAAAGCATGTTGTCAGGATGAGTAGCTGGTATGATATGTGATTGAGGCCAATGAGCAGGTGATTTCCCATTTTGATAAACATTGTCAAGTTCCCTTCCAAAGAATTGTACCAACTTATTACTTTCACTAACTCTACTATATAGAAGCGTCCATTCCATTATGATCTACATTAATTTCCCAAGTTGCTGTCATAAATTACCACAAACTGGTGACTAAAATAACATAAAACATAAATTTAATGTCTAAGAGTCCTAAAGGGTCAAAGTCTGAAATCAAAGTATCTGCAGGTTGGTTTCCAGTAGGGTATGGTTTCCAGTAGGTTTGCAGTATGGAGAATCTTCTCTGGGCATTTTCTTAGACTTCTGGGGGTGGGGAGGGTGCAGACAATCCTAGAGCTGCAAATGATTGCCTTCCCTCTATGTTTTCACATCTTTCTTCTATATGTTTCTATCTCTTTGTCCTAATTTCCTCTTTCTATAAGCACAACTACCAGATTGGATCAGGACGCACACACACATCATCATCTTACTTTGAACATCTGAAAGGATTCTCTTTCCACATAAGGTTATGTTTACAGTTAATGGGGATTAGGGCCTCAAATTGTTCTGGGGTGAGGGGAGGGGTGCTCAGTTCATTTCATAACATCTCCCTACATTGAATATTATTGAATTTTTTCAATATAATAAATAAACATTGATGTCTTAAACATCAATTTTACTTCTTTGAGCTGGGTTTGAATGTTTTATTGAAATAAATTCATATGAAGTTATAAAAGCGGTATGTGGGCTACTGTAAACCCTCCACCTACCTTCCTCCAAAAATGACATCTCATATAATTGCAATATAGTATTAAAATGAGGAAATCTATGTAATATAATACTGTTAACTACATGAGATTAATTTTCACCAATTTTTATGTGTTGCCTTTGGTGTGTATGAATAATTGCTCTCTGAAAATTAATCCTATGCATAGATTCCACATATAGATCTATATGACCACCACATCAATCAAGGCACAGAAGCATAGACACTCCTCCTATCACCCCTTAGTCACGCCCACCACCACATCCATCCTTTTTCCTCAGAAACCACTCTTATCTCTCTAGTTCTCATTTTCAAATATGTTAAATATTTGCAGGGTACAGAATAAATTTCTTCACTAAGCATAATGAATGATACATTGTAAATAATATATGCTTCAATCAATTACTCCTTTTATTGCAGGGTAAATTCCATGTATTTACTTTTTACATTATTAGTTATTTATTGTGCATTGCCTGTATGTGCTTTCTAGGCTTAAAAGAGATATTTCTTTTCATTTTGATATTATTTTAGTTTTGTGTTATTTACCATTTAGAACTTTCTTTATTATATTAATTAATCATTTATTTCGCAGGTCCATGGTTTTCTGTGACTGCAAAGACTACCAAGAAAAATGTACAGTGTGCAGTCTTAATTTTGTCTAGAACTGTTTTGTGTAAGTTTAAGTGGAGGAGTGGAGATCCAGATAATTTGTTTTAATACATGTTTCATATAGCTGGTGTGCGCAATTTAGCTTCTTCTGTTAGTACTCTTGCTTCCTCTGTAGCTCACTATTTGCATATAGGGAGGTGACAGATTTTTGTGCATTGTTGTTATCATGTTATCATTATGCAACATGCTAGATGTGAAGAACGCTGAAGATGCCATTGAAAAACTAATTAAAACAGTAAAGCAGTTCAGTATAGTGGCAGGTTATAAAATTATCTTTCCAAACTTTTATTCTTTTAACATCCTCTGTCTATTTGCTACACGTGGCACATTCAATAACATATTGAACAGCAGTGGTGAGAGTGAATATCCTTGTCTTCTACAAAAACTTAGTGAGAAAGTGTTCAGTTTTTCACCATTGAGAATGAAGTAAACTATGGGTATGTGGTTTTTATTATGTAAAGATATGCTCTTTTATTCCCAGTTTTTTAAGGACTTTCATCATAAATGAATGTTGAATCTTACCAAATAGTTTTTCATCATTCATTGATATGATCATGATTTTATTTTTCTTTTTGTTGGTATGGTGAGTTGATTGATTTTTGTACATTGAACCACCCTTATGTCCATTGTATAAAGCCTCTTAATGCATCTCTTTTGATCCAGTTTGTTAAATTTTTATTTAGGAAATTTTATCCATTTACTAGGGAAATTAGTCAATAGTTTCTTTTGTGTGTGTTATCTTTGGTTATAGTGTTAGATTAATATTGGCTTCAGAAAATATGTTTGGGAGTTTCTATTCTCTTCTCTTTTCTTTTTCTTTTTTTTTTTGGAGGGGGATTTAAGCAAGATAGTTATTTGTTCCTCTTTGAAAGTATGATAGAACCTGCTTGTGAAGTTTCCAGGTCCTGGACTTTGGTATTTAGGAGCATTTTGATTACCATTTCAATTTTCTTGCTCCCCCCCCACCCCCACCCCCGCTGATATTCTATTTCTTACTTAATCAATCTTGGGTAATTGTGTAATTCTTAGTTTTCTTCCAGGTTACTGACTTTTTTTAACATATAAATGTTCGTAGTAATCTCTTATCCTCCTAGTTCTTGCATTGTCTGCTGTAATTTTTACTCTTTCATCTTTGATCCTGTTTGAGACTTCTACTTTTTTTTTTTTAGAAAAAAGATTGATCTATTTTTTTCCCCCCAAAGAACTAGCTTTCACTGTTTAATAATTTTGGATTATATTTTTGGTTTCTGTTTCATTTATTCTCCCATATTTTTTTACTGCCTTTCTTCTGCTGCCTTTTGATTTTGATTTTACTTTTCTAGCTCCTTGAGATGAGGAGTAAGGCAATTTATTTGAGCTATTTCTTATTTCTTGAATTCTTTCTTGTTTCTTGATCTGGGATCAAGAATACTATATACTTCTTGATATATACTTCTCTTTTATCACTGCTTTTGCCATGTTCCATAAATTCTGGATCATTGTGTCCTCATTGTTATTTTTATCAAGGTGTATTTTTTGAAATCTTTGACTTCCATATTAATCAGTTGTCTTTGTGTAGTGTGTTGTCTCCACATATTTGAGGATTTTCCTGCTTTCATATTTGATTTCCACTTTGATATCTTTATGCACAGATAGGATGCTTGGTGTGATAGCAATCTTCATAAATTTGTTGATATTTGTCTTGTGACCCCAGATGAGATCAGTCCTGGATAATGCTCCCTGTGCTGATAAGAATGTATATTCAGTTCTTCTGGGCTGCATCTTCATATAAATCTATTGGGTCCATATTATCTAATTCTCTAATTATATAATATCCCTTGTTATTTTCTTTCTACTTGATCTGTCCATTGATGTGAGTGGGGTATTGAGATATCTTTATAGTGGATTTTTCCAATGCTTGTATTCAGAATGGGCAGTAATTGTCTACTATATTTTGCTGTGCCTTCATTTGAGATATTATTTGATAAATGTTACCTATTCCTGTTATATTGTTTCCTTAGTGATTATATAGTAACCATTTCAGGCTTTGTGACCATATTTGTATGAAAATATATTTTGTCTCATATGACTGTCCCTGACTTCCTTTTGGTCCCATTTACATGGGGATAGTTTTCCATTCCTTTATTCTGAACCTATGCCTAACATAGTACAGGTCTATTTCCTGGAGCTAGTAGAATATTGTCTTCTGCTTTCTAATCCATTCAGACACTGTTGTCTTTTAACTGGTGAGTTCAATCCATTTACATTCTATGAGATTACTGACACCCGAAAATCTGTTGCTGCCATTTTGTCCTTAATTTTTGTAGTTTAGTCTACTTCCTTTTTCAGTTCTTTGTGTATGTTCCTTTCTTTGGTTTTAATACAAGAACTCATTTCAATTTTTGTCAAAAGGAAGTCTAGTATTTTCAAACTCTTTCAGTTTCTCTATATGAGAAGGTCTTTATTTCTTCCTCACATCTGATGAAGCATCTTTGAGGATATTCTTTGGTGGCAGTTTTTAATCATGAAATATTTGAACATGTCGTCCCACTTCCTTCTTGCCCATAGTGTTTCCTCAGACAATTTCATATTAGTTTGATTGGCATAAATATATAGGTAATATGTTATTATGTCTCCCTTGCTGATTATAATATTCCTGGCCTATACTATAGATCACTGGGTTTCTTCTCCCCTTTTTTCCAACCCCAACCCCTCTCCCTCCTCTAGTAGTTGCAGTTCTACAATCATATTTTTAGGGTGTTTTGTTAACTTTTTCAGTTTTCTTGTTTTGTTTTCTGTATTATACATATGAGTAAAATCACCTGGTATTTATTTTTACTCTTCTGACATTTTTCAAAGATGTAGTATATATACACTAAGGAAATTTCTCAGCTATAAGAAAAAAATATCTCCTGTCAATTACCACAACAGGATGGATGGGGTTGTGCTACTTGGGTATGTCACTATCTGCGAGTCACTTATTTTTTGATGATAAATGAGAGAAAATTTTCTTAGGGTTCTCCAAAGGACTAAATAAAAGATGACCTAACAAGTTTGTTACGTGCATTAGCCCTTCCTCCTTTTAATAGACTGGTAATTATACAAATACAGATTTGTATAGCAATCACTGTATAGATATCATGAATAGGTTTTAAATATTATTTTTGATCCACAAATTGCAAAGCAGAGACAAAAATGAAATTCAGCATGACCAGTTCAATTTATCTATTAATATGTGTGTTCTTGATGCATAATGACATAACCTTATGTATGTGAAATGAAAAATAGAATCGTAAACTTGCTACTAAAAGATCAATTACTTTTCATGGCTAATTAAAGTCACTCACTGGCCACTTTTTATTATAGGGTTTTCAGAAAAAGTGTTCCTGTCCTACATTTTGCTTCCTTTGATTTATTTAAGTCCCATCAAAATTTCAGTCACTTCAAGCCTTTGTGACACCTGTCCTTACCCATTTGTTTTATCTGTGTTTAGCTATTCAGAGAGTGCCTGGATTAATATTACTGTTGCACCAATAGCATAACAAGGTTGGGTTGAATAAAGCCATTCATTCAAGTACAAATCCAAAATAATTGAATCCTTCTGTCAAGAAAGGACAAGTATTCAATATAGCCTATAGTCAATTAAGCACACAGTTCCTGTGGAAATTATATTACTAGCATTAGGGCTGGGAAATGCTAAGGAAAAAAATAGCCTGTATGATTTTTTTAAAGTCTTGGGCCACCTGCTATGTTTTCAGAGGAGTTGCTACTCTATAGTCTAGTGATCATACCTGATGAAGTTAATAGAATACCAATCAATATACATTTATTTTATAATGATGCATTTATATTTTCAAATCTCAAGTCTTATTAAAAGTGAATAAACTCTGTGTGATTAATTTTATCATATCTTCAAGCTGGTAACTACACAATGCAGGTAATAATGTTATGAATGATGGTACTCATTTGTCTCTTCTAAGAAGCACAAAGTTCTAGAGAAAAATTTTGAAAGCATTGTAGTTTTCATAAATGTCTAACTAATGTAAAGACATTAAACAGCATGCATATTTTGGAGATTTATTAAAATCCAAATGTAATATTGGAAATTAAAATAGAAGTATTTAATCATTTTTGAACTTCAGGTTTATTCATTATTCATGGGGGTTTTGAAGTTGTGATAACAGGAAATTGTGAGAAATAGATTCACTTGTGAGAACTAAATCCCCTAATCTGCATGCAAAGGATGGACTCACAGAAACAGGGAGAACATTGAGAAGTGGGACTTTACTTAATGAACATCCCGTAGACAAACATGACAAAGAACATGTTCGTTTAGTTTTGTGCTCTAATGCACAAGTCCCTTTCCCCTTTCTCATTGGTTGAATATTGATGGGCTTACAATCTTCCCGATGTCACCTAAGCTATTTTCCATAATTAGTAATGTACATTAAAAACTTTTTTGTTCCTACTGGGATCATCTAGCCCAATTTATGATATTTTAGTGAACCTTTGCTTGATTTTTTAACATTCCATTTTACTTAGAAATGTCATCTGCTTTCTTTGAGGTTATTGCACCTGGTGCTAACTGCTTACTTAAATTGCCATCAGGGTGTTTGTTTGAGGCTAGCGGATATGCAGGTAAGTAATGGTTCATTTTACCTAAATGATACAAAACTGACCAAGCAGCATTTCTTTCAGAAATTAAATGTAGTAAAGAAGATGAATTTTGTAGTCAAATTGTTTGGGTCTGAAGTTCTGCTATACTGATTTCTGACTGTAGTTTATTCACTGTATCATGCCTCAATTTCTTATTTGATAAATGAAGACAATAATAGTAATTTTTCAGTGATATTGTGGTATAACTATATATAAGGTATCAAGTATAATAGTTTATATTTAGTAAAGGTTCAATAAATGTTAACCATTATCATTTTTAATTAAGAAACTAGGAGTAAATGCTTGATTATTATAGAAAATAGATTATTATTCATGTATTCATGAGACTGTCACACAGTGTCCATGTAATAGTAACATGGTGCTACAAACACTATAAATTAACCCCAGTGTTTTTACACAGTAGAGTGCAAGGAAGTGATCGAATACAGAGAATATTTTATGCATTTGCAAAATTGCTATTCAGTTTAGTCATCAGAAATCTTCCATGGCCCCATGGTTTTGCGTGAGGTTTCCATCCTCAGTTAAAGTAATTAAATCAAGGAGAATGAAAGGCAATTTTCCAAACATGTCTTTTTTCCCCATCATAGACAGTACCTACATTTATTGTGAACAATTTGGATGAAATCCACCCATTGACCATTGTTTGGGTTCCATGTGAATAGCTTATACAAACTTTCCCCCTGGGTTCACTTATTTTGTGTATCTTCCCATTGTCAGTCTCTGTGACTGCTGTCTATGTATTCACATAAAATAATGGGTCTCAACAATCTAAATCTGAGCTAAACTTCAAAACTCATTACTATGTGTAATGTCTGATTTCACTCCAATTGAGTATTAATGGTCTAATTTGTAGACTCCCTAATGGAACAACATTTTAAATGGCCATTTTATTTGTCATGTGCCATTCCTTTCATTTTCATAGATTTGCCAACATCAGTTACCAAGTGATAACAAAGGAACTTATATCCCTCATTTGAATCACAAAAGAAGTCTGCAATAGTCTATCTTAAACTTGGCTAAATTTATATCTTCAGAGACCAAAGTTGAAGGATATTTGTTGCAGGATAATGCCAAGCAAAATAATTCAGGAGAAAGACAAATACTGGATGGTCTCATTTACATGTGAAATATGAAGACACATAACAGAGGGCCATTCAAAATCACAATAATGGTAAGCTCTTAGCATTTGACTGCAGAACTCAGACAACCAGAGGGGAAAGTTAGTGGGGTGAGATGGGAAGGGACCCGATGGAAAATAGTGAAAAATCATTGGGGCATTGATGATGGGCAGGGAATGAAAGTATACATTTGTAGAGATTTGAACGCATAATCCTCAAGCAGATATAAAGATGTGAACTTACTTTACCTTTATAAATGTCTATTGGGAAAAAATAAAAAGCATAAGCTACTGCTCTTTCTAAACCCACTCCTTAGGCTACCAGAGAGCAATAGATAACAGGATTGTGGTGATCTTGAAAATGATTGCTATAACATGAGATCGCTGCCAATATTTTCTTTCACTTTAGAGAAAACAGCCCTGCTGTTTATTTGGAAAATACATATGAGGTGTGACTTAATCAATGTATGAAAGCTGGTCAACAAAATGCGCAAATTCTGTTCTCGGAATATTTCATTGTAGAACCAGTTAGGATTTATAGGGAAAGTTATGAAGAGAGGATATCATGCAGTGACCTTTCCATATTATTCTTTATTTTTATCATTCTGGATGGAAAAGCTCCCAGATTCAGTGTCTACTGTTAATCTTATCCTTTGTGTGTGTGTGTATGTGTGTGAAATAAAATTTAGCTTGGAAGGAGAAAAATATTTGCTTTTTTTAATAAAAAGTATAGATTTCAAAGTAACCAAGCACTGGTATTATTAGATACATCTCTTTGCAGGAAAGGGCCATTTTCCTCATCCCCAGTCAGAGGCAGCAGTTTTGAACTATAATTCCCAGTGTGTTGTGAACTGTATTTCCTGAGCAGGGTTGGTACTGGGAACTATGACCTAAGGTGAGCAGCTGCAGACCTCTGCAACATGAAATGCAGGTGGACCAACTTTCTTTTCAATTTATACCCAGGGACTTCAAGAGATGTAGAGACACTTGGAAAGATATCTGGAAAAGACATGTGGCTAAGAGAGAAGTAGGCAGATGGCCCCAGTCCTTGGCAGAGACCAAGACAGTAGTTATATTGGCTTTATCTTGGATTATGTGGTGTGTTTGGACTCTTGAGTCTCTCCTGTCCAGGTTCTCTGGAAAGTCACTAACATCTTTTTTTGTGGTTCCCCACTGGAAGGTACTTTAGAGCTGTGGCATGTTTTGAAACCTCAGTGATACTGCCTCAGGCCAAGTCTGTTATTGGAAAACTATTACTTGAAATTCTTTCTTCTCCATGCAGCCATTTTATTAAATATCTTCCCCACTGAGAGTCTGCTTCCTCTGCCTATGTGTAGGGGATGTCTGGGCCCCTTTTTGAACACACACTCCTTCACATTTTGGGGTCTATGGGTACATACCCCTCAGCTGAACACTAACAGTAGAAGACAAAATGGTCTCTGAAAATTTTAGCTTTCAGGTTTGAACCTGGGACCTGTCATCTCAGTGGATGGGATTTCTGAACAAAATGCCTTTGTAGTATATTTTAATTAAACATTTTGGAAAGAGGACTAAATGTCAAAAAACACAAATGAAAGTGAAAACAAAAACAACCTGAAGTATCTCATAAATCCCTGACAAAGTATTCCAATTTTGAAGTTGTCAAATCGGCTTCTGAGATTTACCCTTTTAAATCCCTTCCTTCCATCAAAAGAGAAAACAAAGAAAGCCAGAGCATATCCATAACTGGATAAAAAACCCCAGGGTCCTGAGGCTGACACTGAAGTCTTCAATCCTTCCAACTGTTTCCCTAACTCTTCAGGTGCTGAATCCCCTTCTGCAGAACTAGCTGCATTATTCATTCTTTCTTTTATATTCCATGTACAAGGGACTTTATTCATGTTCCCTTCTGTCACAGGAACAAAAGAAGTATATTCCTATTCTCTTAACAATGTCACATCTGCTTTTAGTGTAGCTAAAGGGGAAAAAATTACTTCTACCTTTTGAATTTCATAAATAATGAAACACAGAGTGCATCTAAGCCTATAAATGAGACTTCAGAAGATCGAAGACCTTCACAAAAAGTGAAGAAAGCTGATGTAGATTTCAGTGGGGAGGCAGTTGTTTCTGTGCTCCAGTTGACCTCAGTGGGGCACTACCTGTCCCACTGTCTTGAGAAGCTTGTTCTTAGAACCCACAAAGTTTCTCACCTATCTTCGCATGACAGGTCAATTCAAGGAAAACATGGGAGACCTGATCACAGTTTGTAATTTTGTTAACCTTCAGCATCAGGGATGGTTTAATACTCTGCTTCAGTCTGATGGGTTCTCAGTACAGTTAATGTCACCCAATTAGGAAAAGTTTCCTTCAACTAGAACTCAATACAAAAAAGAAGAGATGACATATTCGCTGCCACTTGGAGCAAAGGAATGTCTCAACTAAGCCAGGCCATGATTCATCCTATTGTGAAATTAATTAGAGTGGAGGAGAAATAAAGGAGAGAACACCACCATCTAACCTGCAGATGCCAGAGGTTCTTTGCTCATATTCTCCCATCCTAAGTAAAAGACAAGAAGCTTCATCATGATGGTCCTGAAGAATTCCTGATAACATTTTTCTTAAAAATACTCTTACTGAAAGACCTTTACTTTACTTCTTGTTTTTCCATACAATTTCCCCATTACATATCACTAAAAGACTGGTGATTATCAGTAATTCCAGGCACCTTCCATATCTAAAAGACTTTCAGTAGCCTCAGTGAGGGAGGAAAACAATCCTCCTTAAGACGCTGAGTTATCTAAAGATTTTTACTTTTTCTTAAATGTCAGAGATTTCAAACCCTTCTCATGACTCAGTGGAAATGGCTTTTCTGTGCAGAAGAGAGAGGCTTTTATATATTCTGTCATTTCCCCTGGCACAACAAGGTTTTGTTACAAGGATTTAAAGCCCTCTCTTTTTTCATGGGGTTTCAGTGATGTTCTCTAAAAACAAAAACAAGCTAATGGAAAAAATTTTCACTACAGCATAACAGAATCTGCCAGTCATCCAATATTCTAACTCTCCTTACTACCTAATAAACAGTTATGTTGAAGACATAGGAAAAATATTCTGCTAGCACAAGCATTTCTGAGTTAATGTACAGTGAAAGATATTAAGAATGCTTAAAAAACAAGGCAAATGACAGAGAAAAATTAAAGATCTCTCTGTCCCCTCTCTCTCAGGCAGGTGGGAGAATTAAAAGCTGAGTATCTACAAATTGTAAAGTCTGTAGGCATATACTTATCTTACCTACCTAATATTAAGACTTAGAGAGGAAGGAACAGAGCACATTTGTCTAGTACTGGGGGACAGGAGTGCACCCTTCTTTCCCTATGACCTTTTTTCTTTACTTTAAGGAGTAATATTGAGTCTTCCTCTTTCCTGAAAATAAAAATGAAAACTTCATACAGACTGCCGCTTACATTTTTTTCAGTTGAGCACTATTTTGTTATCATTCCACATGATGTTTTCACAATTTATCTGTTAATGTCATTTAAAATTCAACGATCCCTTCAATCCTTAATAAATGATCTGGTCACTGGTAGAGTAATATTCTTGATTTACTAAGTTTTCTAACAAATACCCCTCAAAGAGTGTATGACAAGTGATTGACTAATGAAGATCTAGTCATAACTTACTCTCTTTTTCTTCAATATACATAGGAAATTCTAGACTAAGTTGTTAAAATGAACCATCCAAGGCATTTTTAAACAAATGTATAATGGCATGAATCCATCATTTATAGTAACATGAAGAATTTTTAGTCCAAAAATTCCTCTGTGCTCTGCTTATTCATCCTTCCCTCTCCCTGTCCCCTAGCTGATTTAATTTTTTAATGTTACCATAGATTTGCTTTTCCAAAACATATAGCTCCTGACTAACTTCTTTCTGGCAGTTCTTATGAATGAATAAATTTAGTCTTATCTTTTCTGATTTTTTTTTTTTTGGAGGTATGTAGAGTGTAAAGAGTACCTTAAGGGAGAACATGCACCCATTTTCTCTAATTGCAAAATATCCTTGCACAGATTATTGAGGTCATATAATTTCACCTTTATAATGTTGTGAGCATATTTGATTGATAATTCAGATGCTTAAATATAATCTCTTTTGTCTATAATTGAAAACAAACCTTAAAAACATAAAATATCAAGCACATTAAGCTTGAATATAGAAAGTGATACAATCATCACATAAGCTGCATTGTTTGTGGAGTGTAAAATGGCCACATTAAAAAAGCAAAATAAACAACTATTTTGCATGGAAAGAGTAATGACAACATAATGCAAAGAACAGCACATAGTAATTTAGTACTATTGCACTAATACCATTCATAAATACGTGTGAATATTTAGATTTCACAGTAAGTTGAATCTCAAGATGAAAGGTGATCCTGAAACATCCATCTGCAACATTACCAGCATTCATGATCAGTAAGAACAGTGTTGGCAAATTCCATTGTGTGTTCTTGTGGATGCAGCTATTACCAAGAGGCTATAAAGTGCTATACCATTTGTCACACTTAAATCTAATCCTAGACTTCTTAGTTCATTGCTTTTGGTGTAATCAAGAGTTTAGTATTTATATATTTTTCTATATTATATGTGGATAAGAAGCATGAGTCTAGTATTAAGTGGAAAATTTTAAATCACATCCAATCAGACATAAACCTTAATCAAGGGTATTCAAAATTTCATATTACACCAAAAGAATGAACCACTTCCTATATATTTATTTTATTCTTTTACTGAAAAAAGGAAGAGAGGGATGGGGGAAGGAAATAGGCATTGAGAAAGTTGGAAGACAGGAAAGAAAGCAAAAAGAAAGGGTGGAACAAGAGGGAGGAAGAAAAAAAGAGAAAAAAAAGAGTTGCTGGTTGCTGATTGTTGTATTTCCCACAATATTTTCTGAGGAAAACATGTGATGCTTTGGGGGAAATCTGTGCCACTATCAAATGACTTAGCATGGCACTGCATATTCTACCTCCCCCTTTCAACTGAATTTAGCATTTTTAACAGCCCTAAAAAGTCTGAAGAAAATATTTCAGTTTGCTTTAGAGTGTGCGAAATAAAGATGACAGTGTAAGATTGATCTAGATCGATCACTAGCACCTCCCTTTAGGACTGTCGAACTCTGAGGCCAAGTATAAATCATAGCACTGTGTTTTGTATTAAATGTTCTGTGGCTTAGGCAACCCAACACAAAGATAATTTCATTTCTTTCTGAAGATAATAACATGAAAGATTTTCTATCTCTCATGAAACAGGGAATGTATAGGCTAGCTGTGCTTTCTCCTTTATTTTCAAGTGTGCAGACGGATATATCCTATTCAGTTATGTCGTCCTCCATTAACAATGGGAGGAAAAGTCAGAGCTGCCAAGGCAAATCACAAAACCAGTACAAATTAAAGGTGTGGATTTTTCATCTTAAGATGTACACCTGCAGAACAGACCTGATTCAGTGTCTTCATAGCCACAGTTAAGCACCAACTGCTGCTACTTCTTCTGAATTGCACCTAATTTCTAGAATGATATGTGCAAGCCAAGAATTTATTACAATCTCCACAGTTCAAGAAATGAAGATGTTCATCAGGTATTTTCAAAACAGTGTTTGCAGCTAGAATGTTTTAGTTATAGGAAGAAGAAGATGAAGAAGAAGAGAGAGAGGTAATTGTGACAGCGCTTTGCTGTGTTTTTATTGACTTGTCAGTCCAGACCAATCTTACTTTTAACCTTCTGAAGAGTAGTACTTGACACAGAACCAGTGTAATTGCTGTCACTGGTCTGCCTCTGTGCAAAACATACATTGGTTGCCCCTTTTTAATTGATATGTGTAAAATGGTATTTAGGCAAATGTTTGGATATTAAATATTTTGCTTGAAGAAGTCTGTTCATTTGCCTTTATTGAAGACCAAGGGTTTGCAAAAGCCTAAGAACTTTTGGCAGCCACCTTTGTCTGAAGCACAGGCAGCTTTTGTAATTTCAAGAGGTTTCATCTTCTGTGCCAAATTGCATGATAAGTTGAGTTGGAGAACATACTTATGGAACCAAGTTTTTTGAAAAATGGATGTTGCATATGGTAGGGAGAGTTTTGACACAGGTGACTTGTTTTTAAAATAAAATGTGACTGGAAACCTTGGTCTCAGAAATTACACAATACAATTCAATATGGAATAGCAGAGTCATTTGATAGCGTAGGCACTCTTTCAGAGAGTTGCTAAATTTTTGAAATTATGGCAAATGGCTTAATTCTAAATTTGATATGTATTTTCTTCTCCTTTGATGTTTAATTTCATCTCCTCCTAGGTTTATTTTTCATATATTACAAGTTTTGATTTGAATTGGCATTGAGACAAAAGAGTAATTGCCTAACCAACATTAATCGATCATACCACACTTTATGTTTCTGAACAGTGGCAAATATTTGAATTGGTCACCATGGACGTTCTCTGCAATAATGGAGGTTTCATTAATGACCATAAGTTTAACCACACATGCATGTTCAACTGTCCTAAGATTGGAAGAGTTACAACCTTATGAAAAAGACATGATGAAAAAAAAATGAAGTTGAGAGTTATGCAATATGCTACAGATCAGATGCTAATCGTTGTTAGTGATTGCTATCAGTTGGGGGATTGCTTTTGTCTTAGAGACGCTCACCCATCTAGTCAGCCAGGTGAGTCTCAACTAGGCAACTCTGATGAACTTGGTTTAGCTTTCTCAGTTGTTTGGGCTTGGCTGACCTTCAGATGGCCTTGTTGCAACTTTTAGACTTTGCTCCAAGTGTGCACTCATTTTCAAGCCAGTTAGTTTGGAGGTGTTCAATAGGGGACAGAATATTGCCTTTTGAGGTCTAGTTTTAGAGCTGAAACACCATTGCTCTGCCCTATATTTTGAAATAGGCAAGTTTCAATGATAGCAGATATTCAAAGAATGGAAATATAGACTTTGCCTCTTAATAGGATATGCAAAATTAGAGTAAATGATTATAGAAAAAATTAAGAACATGCAATAGTTGAAATAATATTTCAGTGAATATCCACATTTCTACTAGCCAGCTTTTATGGCTAATATTTGAATAAATTTGCTTTCTCATATATGTATCCATATATTTACCTTTTGTTCAAGTGCATTTCTTTTCAAAATTTATTTTGATATTAAAAGAAATATATATAAATATAAGCTGTAGATCAGTATTTATCCTTGTTCCCTTTTATTGTCCTAAAGTTTTAAAATGAAATGCACAATTTGTAGGTGTCTTTTTAATTAGTATTTGCATATTCACACAATATACCCATGCAACCCAAATTCCTGTCAAGATAAAGTGCAATCATCCCAGGAAATTTCTCCCTTGTTTCTTTCTACTAAATTCTTACTCCTTATTTAATTCCTACAACCACTATTCCATTTTTTCACAGTAGATTTGTTTTCTTTGTTCTACTAACAGAATCATACGGTGTAATCATATACTATATACTCTGATGAAAGCTTCCTTCATTCAATATCTTTCTGAGATGAATCCATATTGTTTCTATATCAGCAACTTGTTCACTTTTATCATTTAGTAGTCTTCCATTTTATGTATACTCTCCAGTTACTTTTGTAAAATTTCCTTTTGACAGACATTTGAATTATTTCCAGATTTTCACCATTTAGAATAAAGGTGCTATGTAATTCTTAAAAAACTGTTACTATAGAAAGAAGTATTTATTTCCCTTGAGCAAATACCTCTGAACAGAAATGTAGGTATTAGGATGGATGTAAGCTAAACATGTGTTTAGATCTTTCATGTAGTTTTACTGTGATATAATTGATCAAAGACAAATTACACATTAAACATTCAGTGACTACACTGAAAATGCAATGTAATATTATGGATACAAGATCTTAATCTTGTCAATTATATGATTCATAATTATTTTATCCTATTTCATGATTTTCTTATTTTTCTTAAATACATATTTTGATGGGCAAAAGTTTTAAATCTGATCAAGTCCAAATTATTTATGCATATATACTTACATTTTTAGCATCCTAGTTTATTTTTTCACAGTATAAGATTTGAGATGTGGTCATAGTTTTTCCACCACCAAATTACCCATAGTTCTCCACCATTGTGCTCTCCTTTTCCCCTCTTTCTTCCCTTTCTTCTCCCTGTCTCCCCCACACCATGTTGTCTGCTTTCAAGTAATCAGTCTTATTTTTCTGACCCTTTATTTGATTTCTTAAATTCCACATCTAAGTGAAACCATCCAGTGTTTCTCTTTCTCCTTCTGGCTCATTTCCCTTTGACTACTTTAGGTCTTTTTTACCTTATTTAAAAAATCATTATCAAAGACAAAACAACTAAATTTTCCCCTGATTCTTGCTAATTTTTTTATAATATTAACTCATCCATATAGATACATGATCTATTTTAATTTTTATATATTGCATGAAATAAAAGTTAAGATCTTTGTATAAATCAATCTAATTATTCCATCAGGGTTTGATATACAGAATTACTCTTTCCTCACTTAATTTCTTTGGCACTTTTATCAGAAATCAAGTGATCATGTTGTTGAGTGAGAAGGGGGCAAGCCTTCACTAAAATCCTTTACCAGCTCCCTAAACCAGAGAAAAACCTTTACAGATTAAACCTTTTAATCTGATACAAAAAGGGCAAAAAGCTTCATTAAACCTTAAACCTCCACACAAAAGTTACCTTTATCACTTAGAGATCTGCCACTTCCTTGTCCCAGGGCCCCTTCTATCCCAAACTAGAAATATCACCATATGTACAACAAAGTAAGAATGTAAAACCTCAGTTATCTCATCACATGTACTATAAAGTAAACATGTAAAGCCCAGTTACCCCATCAAAAGTCCAAAGCTGTCCTTTAGTCCTTGGTTACCTAACCACATGTCCAAAACTGGTTACCTCACTACATGTCCAAGCAATCTGAGTTCACAAGCACATGATTCAAAAGCATGGCATTCCTTTCTTCTCCTTCAGGATGGCCTTTCTCTTCTCTTCTGGCTTCTGTCTCAATGTTAAGCAGTAGAAAAGCTCCAACATAAAACAGGAACCAACACCAGATTCATCTTCTCAAGCCTCGCTCAGGGTCCCTCCAAAGACATCTGAATCAAACTAGATAAAACAGGATCCAACACAAAGTTCAAATCTCCAAACTCTTTTGATTTCGTTAGCACACACCATCAGCTTACATATGCTGAGGTTTGTGCATTCAACCGCTCCATACCATTGCCTGTTTGTAGCAAAAGCTCATGGCCTATCCACTTTCCTGTCCTGCTGTAGCCCAATGCTGCTCCTGGAGACCAGCCCCATGTCCACCGCTGAGAGACAGATCTCTCACCAGCCTGGGCCAACGCCAGGGCCAAATGCAGTCTTTCTGCCTCCGGCAGCCCCGGTAGCAACAGCAAGGCCCTCATGCTCCCCTAAAATGCCTGATCCCTTACACAAGTTCTTTTTATTCTGTCTGCTTGTTCCTCCTCCCCTTGGAGAGCAGAGCCCTTTCAATTCTGCCTACCACAAAAGACCTTCTTTCTTTATTCTCACCCCCTTCTATCCTCCTGAAAGAAAACTATGAGTCCTGATGAAGGAACCATCAGCATATCCTGGCCTCAGCTGGATAGTTCTGAATCACAAAATGAGCAATAAGTGAAAGAAAACTATGAATTCTGATGAAAGGCCATCAACTACATCCTGGTACAGTCAATCTAAGCTTTGTTGACCTGGACCCTGAAACACTAAAGTAAGACAGTCAAATCTGCATAATATTACCCAATTTCTTCTTGAAATTTACTATACCAAGCAAAGCAAAAGTGAAGTCGCATTCTATTTCCCAGCTGCATTCTTCCTTTTCAAAATTACTACCAATGCATAACACATCAGTTATGCTATTAGTGGATGCTACATTAGAGGCCAATTCAAAACCCATTGTTGTCCTATAGCAGGCATACAAAAGTGGGTTTATTTCTGAATCATCTGTTTAGTTACCTCGACTTATATGTCTATCTAGATACCATTACTGTATGCAGTTGTTTACTATATCTTTAAAATACAAAATAAAGTGTTATAGATTTCCTATATTTGCTCAATTTGTCGAGATTGTTTTGACTATTCTATACAATTTCCATTTCGATATACATTTTAAAATTTGTCATTTACATCAGAAAAACCTGCTGGGATTCTGATTCAAATAACATTGACTCCATAGGCACATAGATACGTTTGAAAAGAAATGACAATTAGAATGTGCATTCTTCTAGTTCTTGATTAAAGCATGTTTTCCATTTATTTGTCTTGTTTGATATCTTTAAGAATGCTTTATAGATATTGTTGGGGTACAATTTAATAAGGTTAAAAACTAAATCCCCACTCCTCTCCTGGCAGGCAGGTTCAGGAGGCTTGAATGGAGTAGGAAATGGATAAGGTTGCCAAGGGGACAAGGTCAGAAGACTGACCACCATGACCTGAAAAGCTAGCCCAGTTCTAGGAATGCAGAAGCAGAGGTCAGGATATGTTTTTGTGCCAAAGACCAGTGCCAGAAATCAGGCATCCAGCAGATAACTAGGGCAACAGGTGCCTCAAGTTGGAAAGGCCACAAAAACAGTATGAAAGAGACCCCAGAATCCTCCTTAGTGCACAGATTTCTCCCTTCTCTCCTACCACTTTTCTTAACAATGTATTTGAATAAATACTCCTGTTCCATTCTCTACTCTGTCTCTGGTGAATTCTTTCACCCCTGTGCCTCAAGTCTCACCATGATTTTCTCCCCACAACAATTTTCAATATTAAGTCTTAGATTTTTCATATTATATTACATCAACAATGTAATTGCTATTAATTTCACTTTCTATTTTCAGAATATATAAGTAGAATGACTTCATATCCTGTAATATTGCAACAGTCTGTGACTATACTGTAAAATATTTTGGGAACATAATGTTCCTTGTCTAACAGACAAGAGAGCAAAATCATCTGTATGGACTTGAAGACTGTGAAACAGCTATCCCACTCTGTAGCTTTCAGGTACATTCAGCTTTTTTAATCTCTCCCCTCCCCCCAAAGAAATCAAGGAGCCAGTTAAGAAAAAATTAAAAAGCAGGTATCCAGCCTTTACGTCTCCACAATATATTCTTTAGAATGGAAGAGGTTAAACCCAGCGCTTTCCTCCTTCTGCACATAGATAGCATCAACATATCTTTAGTTAGAACAACTTAGTACCAGAAGCCTCAGTTTCAAGAATAATTACATTTTTTAATGTCAATGATTCACTGTCTCTACCTAGAGAAACTAAATTCAGACTTGTGATTGTTGGAACAGTTCTCATGGAGTAAAATCTGTTGGACTGCTTCCCAGATTCATCTCTTTCCTTTGATTATTCAATAAATTCTTTTTGTGTATGTGAGTTAGAAATGAAGCTTTATTGTAGGTGATAGTACACACTCAAGAGCCAGTGGGAGTAGAGTCAGAGGAGAAGCCTTCCAATAAATTTTTTGTCTACTATCATTGAGACTTTCATTCCAGTTAATCAGTCCGATTATTTCTAGTACTTCTCTTACAGAATCCTTAAGTGAAAGTGAGCATCCTTGTGTCTTGTCCCTGATTTTATAGGGAAAGTTTTTCAGTTTTTCTTCATAAAGTATTATATTGGCTGCAGACTCAGGACATAGGGTCTTTACTATGTTTGGTTAATTCCATTCCCATCTTGTTTAGAATTTTTATAAAGAATGGATGGTTTATTTTATCAAATATTTTAACTGCATCTATTAATATTGTATGATTTTTTTATTTTTGATGGTGATTGATTTTGATATTAAATCATGTTTGTATTGAGACAAGGGACAGGTTAACCCTTTAGGGCTAAACTAGGAAGGTAAGCAGACCTCCAGAAAGAACTATGAATAAAATAAGTAAACACCACCAGAAAAATAAACTTCTAAGACCATGACCAGATGTGGAGGCACCTGGGACAAGCTCTCCTGGAGGTCTCAGGAATCAAAAGCATGGAAAGGGCATTAGCATAAACAGCATTAAAAAATTCCTGGTAAACTCAAACCAGTTCACAGGCAAATATATACAATAGAAATATCTCTCTCTCTCTCTCTCTCTCTCTCTCTCTCTCTCTCTCTCTCTCTCTGTTACTTCAGCCAATCACAAAAACTGATGGGGTTCTTAAAATAGTCATAAGACATTATATAAAATAACTTCTCTGGCACAACAATGTGGTAATCTCCTTTATTCCGCCATTGACATTCTCAATCCAGGGTGCTTGACGTCTCTATCTTCTTTATATCCTGTCTCTTTCTTAAATAAATTTACCTCTTTCAGTTTACTCACCCAGGTGTCAGTGAAGTATTTTTTACAACTTCAAAACACAAGAACCTAGTAATAAGAAAAAGGTTCAGTCTACACCCAGTTCCTGGATCTCTGGGATAAATTCCACTTGATCATGATTTATAATCATATTAGTGTATTGGTGAATACAACTTTCTAGTGTTCTGTTGATGATATTCAGCATCTATTTATGATAAAAATATCTAAAAATGGGGACTAAAGAAACATTCTTAAACACAATAAGGTCATATGATAAAACCATAGTTCACATCATGCTCAATGGTAAAAAGCTGAAGGTTTTTGCTTTAAGGTCTCATACAAGATAAAGTTGTCAGCTTTCACCATTACTATTCAACATGGTATTGGAAGTTCTAGCAATTAGGAAAAAGAAGGCATACAAAGAATCTGAATTGGGAAAGAAGTAAAGTTATTGCTATTTGTAGATGATAACACATGCAGAACACCCTGAAAAATCCATGAAAAAAAACTGCTAGAAATAATTAGTTACTATACTAAAATGGCAGACTATAAAATCAATATAAAAATCATTTATGTCCCAATATGCAAATAAAAACTGGAGCATAATAATTGGGAAGGTAATTATACTTACAATCACATCAAAAAGCACTAAATACCTAGGCATAAATATATCAAGGGAGGTGAATGACTTGCTCAATGAAAACTAAAAAACATTGAGGAAAATACAATGAAATAGAGAGAGTCTCTGCTCATGGACTGGAGGAATTATAATTGTTAAAAGGGCTCCTTACCCAAACCAATATACAGATTCAAATCAATCCCTATCAAAGTTTCAAAGACAACTAGAAAAAGAATAAACTACTAATGGAAGATGTATGTTAAAAAGTTTTGAACAAATTTTCTTTGAGATAGAAAATTTACAAAATAGAAAATCAAGAAGATTAAGTTGATTTTTGAAGATAAAAATCATCAAACCCCTAACCAAACTAATGAATAAAAAAAATGAAAACTCAAATCAGAAATGAAAGGGGACACATTAGAGATGATGCCACAGAAATAAGATTAGATGACAATATTGTAAACAATTATACTACAACAAATTGTACAAACTAGAAGAAATAGTCAAATTCCTAAAAATATACAACCTACCAAGAGGGAGTCCAAAAGTTTTTTTGGACTAACTAGACTTAACTTTTGAAATCTAAGCTTTTAAAAGTCAGTGACAAAACTCATAAATAATTACAAAGATAGTATGTCTTCTAGGATTCTAAAGTATATTCCTGGGAAGAATGCATGCTAAAATATTTTTATTTTATTTCTTTAGTAATTTACATATATATATATATATATATATATATCTTTCATATCTTTGTATTCCCTGGGGTTCATCCACTTCCCTTCCTGACCACTTCCATCCATCTCCCCACCCCCAGCTGTGTACTTTAGTTTGGTTGTTAGCTTGTTTTGACTTTCCTCCTGACTTTTTTTGTTTTCCCTATATCCCATATATTCATGAAACCATTTGGTTTCTGTCTAAAAAATTTTTTAAATGCAAGTTGGAGTGTTTATAGTCCCACAGTAAGTCTTTTCATTTCTAATTTTCAGTCATTGTCAATAAATTTGAGTTCTCCTAAGAGAGGATATTGATGAATATCTCACAACATTGAGTCTTAATTTAATCAAAGTTAACCCCCATGCTTTTCAATGCAGAACATACCGAAGGTTTGTCTCTTCTTACAATGTTTTCAAATCTCTTCCATTCACATAATCCAGTAAAATATTAATTAAATGGCTCTCGGGGATGGGAGTCACCTGCAGAGGGGACTCCAACCCGCCTGAAAGCAGCAGCTAGAGCGCCAGCACCTGGGGGTGGAGACCACGCGAGACAGGAGGTGGGCTCCCTACCTGCAACAGCCCATGGCGTCTCACGGTCGTCAGGCCCCAAAGCCCAAAAGCGCCGGTGCCTCTACGCAGCACCGGCGCAAACTCAGAACACAAGGACATTCACTACAAAAAGCACATAAGCAGCAGTAAATACGACTATATAGGCTACAACATGCCTACTACTAGAGCGGTAGTCACCCAATACGTAGAGCAGATCCGAAAGGAAAACACAGGAAAAAGGAAGAACACAAACACTCAAGCAAGCCCTAAGAAAAATAACT